>JAQZBX010063356.1:0-16708 GCA_029593785.1 Cabassous unicinctus | reverse complement strand
AGGAAGCCAAATCCCCAGACAATAAAGCTCTCTTACCAGAGCTCCCCCCTCATAAAACAACCCCTCCCACCGGGTCGGGTCACCCAGTTACTGCAGTGATGGGAGTCGCTGTTCCAGCTGGCTTTTTTTTTTTCCCCATAAGGTTGGGGGTCAGCCGACTGTGTTAACCACCACAGGCAGGCTTAAAACTCACGAATCTCTATGGTTCAGTCCACACCATTGATCTGTCCAGATAGATGTCCCAAGCTTCTTACTCCACACACCCTCAGCACAGACTCCCGTGCTGCAACCCGTCAACTCTCTGCCGTGATCTGGGAGCTGCTCGCAGTAGCCCTCCTAAGCCGACGCCATCTTTTCCCTCAAGGTTTACATTTTAGACCATACAGTTTTATAAATTTTGATGATATTTAACATGGTCTGTGTCCATCATTGCAGGATCATGTAGAACACTTCCATTGCCCACTAAATACCCTCTGTTCCATCAATTTTATTCCTCCCTCCCCCTCCCAAAGATTAGGGAAGGCCAGGAGGTCAACTCATTGCTCTGAGAGGGTTGAGCCTGTATGCCAAAAGTTAGGGGGAATGTTGTCTTAACCTCACTGTACTAGGGGGACTAGGACTTGAACCCAAAGATTGGGTAAGGTGTGGCAATCACCCCAATACTCTTGGAAAGTGAGATCTGGAGATTTGTCAACACCCAGATACTTGATGAGGATAGAACCAAGAAAATGGGTGTTGGGCAAGCCTGTGGAAAGAATCAGTCCCCATGAGGCCCTAAAGAGAAGAAACGATCATCTTAAGAATGACTCTCAGACTTTGATCTAATAATGTATGTCCTGCAGGTTTACTGAACTGTAGAGGACTTGATTCATATTTCCCTCCCACTTTCTCCCTGTGATAATGAGAATATCTATCCTTTCTATGTCTGTTTGTGTATTAGAAGCAGTTAAATGGTTTTGTAAGTTTTAGAGGTCTATAGCAGACAGAACATTGCCCCAAGACAAACTGTATTTCTTTAAACTGATTATGATATGATTTTGTACTTGCATTGTTACTGATTAAAGGTTTTTGAATACTGTAATGTATTTTTGGAATTCAGAGGGTGGAGTGTAGCATTTTGGCCGTTTGATTTAGTTATGAATTCCATAAGTAGATATTGGAATATGCTTGTAAACTGGTCTGGTAATCTGGGCATGATTAAGATATGATTAGGGTATTGACTGGGCCACATCAGTAGGGCCTTGAGCCCCACCCCTTGGTGGGTGGGGTCTCAAAGGTAAAAAGACATGGCAAAGGGCAGAGTTGGAGTAGCTTTGATGTTGGAGTTTTGATGCTGGAGCCCAGGGAGGCGAGCAGATGGAGGAGCTTGGTCATGAGGAAGGAGAGAAGGCCCTGGGATAGAGACAAGCCATTCTCCTGATAGTCTATGGCTCAGCTTGAGGAGAGGGGCTAGGGAGCCTCATAGTCTACAGCTGACCTTGTGGAGGAAACAAAGGAGCTGAGCCTGGAGAGAAATGGAGCCGAGGAAGAGAGGAACCCAAGAAGCCTGAACCCTCGCAGGTGGCAGCAGCCATCTTGCTCCAACACGTGGCCATAGACTTCTTTCTTATTTTCTATTTCATTTAGCTCTGCTCTAATCTTTATTTCCTTCTTTTTATTTCCTTTAGGGTTAGTTTGTTGTTGTTTTTCTAATTCCTCCCGGTGTGCAGTTAGTTCTTCATGTTTAACTCTTTCTTCTTTTTTGATATATACATTTATGGCTATGAATTTCCCTTTCATTACAACTTTTTCTGCATACCATAAGTTTTGATATGTTTTGTTGTCATTTTCTTTTGTTTCAAGGTAGTTACTGATTTCTTTTGAGATTTCCTCCTTGACCCAGTGTTTGTCTAAGAATCTGTTGCTTAACTTCCATATCTTTGTGCCTAATCTGGTTCTTTGGCCCTTACTGTTTTACAGATTTATTCTGTTGTGATCAGAGAAGTTACTTTGTATACTCTTAGCCTTTCAGAGTTCATTGAGAATTTTTCAGTGGCCTAGCATGTGGTCTATCTTGGAGTATGATCCATGTGCACTTGAGAAGAATGTATATCCTGCTGTATTTATGTGTAGTGTTTTGCAAGTGTCTGTTAGATCCAGTTCCTCTAATGTATTATTCAAGTTTTTGTTTCTTTATTGATTCTCTGTTGTGATGTTCTATTTAATGGTGATCATGACTATTAAAGTCCCCACTATCATTGTAGGGGCATCTATTTCTCCACTAAGTTTTTCCAGTGTTTGCCTCATGTATTTTGAAGTGCCCCATTTAGGTGCCTAAAAGTTTATGATTGTTCTTTCTTCTTGAAAGATTAACCCTTTTACTAATATATAATATCTGTCTTTGTCTCTTACAATAGTTTTGTATTTAAAGTATACTTTGCCTGATATTAGTATAGCTACTCCCGTCCTTTTTGGTCATTGTTTGTTTATAGGATTGTTTTCCAGCCATTCACTTTCAGCCTCCTGACTTCTAAGGTGGGTTTCTTGTAGACAGCATACAGATGGGTCATATTCCTTATCCTTTCAGCCAATCTGTATTTCTTGACTCGTGAGTTTAATCCAGTAATGTTCAGTGTTATTATCTCAAGGAATTACTTACATTAGCCATATTTTCTTTGGGTTTATGTATGTTATATGTTGTTTTTATTTTTCTCTTTGTCTTTTTAGTTGTTCTTACACTCTCCTCCAAAACTCTCTCCTCTTTTTTCCTTTCAACCTGCAGAGCTCCCTTTGGTATTTCTTGAAGGGCAGGTTTCTTATTGGCATACTCACTTAATTTCTGTTTTTATCTGTGAATATTTTGAACTCTCCTTCACTTTCAAATGCCAGTTTTGCTGGATAGAGAATTCTTTGCTGGAAGTTTTGTTTGTTTTTTTTTTTTTTTTTAGTTCCTTAACTGTCATACTACTGCCTTCATGCCTCCATGGTTTCAGGTGAGAAATCAGAACTTAATCTTATTGTGCTTCCCTTGTATGTAACGGTTCTCCTTTCTCTTGATGCTTTCAGTATCTTCTCATTATCTTGAGCATTGGACAGTGTGACAAGTATATGTCTTGGAGTAGGCCTGTTGGGTTTTATACTGTTTGGGGTCTGCTGCACTTCCTGGACCTGTACATCCATTTCCCTCAATAGGATTGGGACATTTTCAGCCATTATTTCCTCCAACAGTCCTTATGCCCCTTTCCTTTCTCTTCTCCCCCTGGGATGCCTATAATGCATATATTTGTGCATTTTGTGTTGTCATTCAAATCCCTGTGTCTCTGCTGGTTTTTTCCTATCTTTTTATCTATTTCTTCTTCTATCTGTTTGATTTCAGATGTACTGTCTTCCACATTGCTGATTCTTTCCTCTGCCTTTTCAAATCAACTGTTATGTGCTTCCAGTGTCTTTTTGATTTCCTGGATTGTGCCATTCATCATTTTATCTATCTTTTTATGTATGTTTACAGTTTCTTCAGTATATTCTTCTAGTGTCATCTTAATATCCTTAATGTCTTCCTTCACTTCATTAAGTTGGTCCATATTTGTTTGGACAGCATTGATTAGTTGTTCAATGTTCTGCATCTCTTCCTGGTTCTTAGTTTATTCATTGTAATGGGCCATGTCTTCCTGTTTCTTAGTATTGTTTGTAATTTTTTTGTTGCTTTCTGGTCATCCTTTTATCTTGATAGGTTTGTTCAGTTGATGCTCCTCTCTTTACTCTAGGGTTTTATTTAGTTGTTGTTTTTTTGTGTGTGTTTTCTCTTTGACAATTTGTTCATCTTATTCTATTTCCTTGCTGTTGTCAATGTTCCTGTAAGGAAAAAATTAAGGTAGAGAAAGCAAAAAAAGAAAGAAAAGAAAAGGGTAGTAATAATAATAATAGTAATTATTAGAAGAGGAACTATATAAGACCTTGGGAAATGAATATTTAATTAATGTAAGGAATGTAGAATAATAGGAATAAAAAAGTAGTGTACCAATAATGAACTGGGAAACCAAATAGAGAAAAATATAAAGAATGAGCTAAAAGGCCAGAGTGATGAGGAGAGAAGGAAAGAGAAAAACGCAAAAAGAAAAAAGTTAATAAAAGATAGAAAACAGCATAGAATAGATAGAAATAAAAACCAGAAAATTGAAGAGTAAACAAAGAGAGCTGGAATGTAAGAAAAACAACAGAAAGCAGAAGATAGATGAAAGAAGGAAAATAGATAGCAGTGGTAGACAATATCAGTATACACAGAAAAGGGAAAATCAAGGGAGAAGAAATACAGTACCCAAGAAACATGCCAGCAGCACCATGAGGAAGTCATCTATTTGTCCAGCTCCCTCCAGATCGATGCCCTGAAACCTCCTGCTGTGCAGGTTCTGACAACAGTTCACTTGGGCAGAATCTTGCCCCCACTCAGCCAGTTTTTTGTGAGAGAGATCTATGTTCCTTTGAAAGTAATAAAATTAGGACCAGAGAAAAAGAAATTTATAGGAAGAGAAAGAGAATAATAGTAATAATAATAGTAAAAGGTAGGAGAGCAACTGTATAAGACCTAGGAAATTGTAAATTTAGCTTGATTAAGAAGCACAGAGGAATAAGATTTGGAAAGTGGGATAGAAACAATGAAACAAGAAAAAGAATATAGAAAAATATATAAATCAATTAAAAGGCTGGAATGGTGAGAAGAGGGGAAAAGAAAAGAGAAAATAGAGAGAAAAAAGTAAACAAAGAAAGTAAACAGATGAAAAAGGAGAAAGGGAGAAATACAAACAGGAAAAACTAGAGACCAAAAACAGAGGTGGAATGAAAGAACAACAAAGAAAACAAAATATATAATGATGAAGGAGTGAAAAGAAATAGCTTAGGTAGAATAAATCAGTAACCACAAGAAAAAAACAAAAGTAAGAGAAGCAAGCAGAGAAAAAAAGGAAGGGCATACCAAACAAGCAAGAAACAAGACAGGAGCAACTCCTTTTACAAAAAGGAGACAGAAGCAAAAATTAAACACAGAAAAACTGTCTTCTGTCTTAGACCCCTAAGGATCATCTCAGGCTGCTGGTGTTCCTCAATCGCTCATCTTGCAACCTGCCTTCTGCAGGCTTTGAACTGCGTTTTAGTAAGTAAAATAAGAGAAATAAAATGAACCCCTTTGTTTGAAAAAGATAATAGATCCAAAAAAGACAAAGAAAATGTCTATATGTTCCCTGTCATAAAGTTTTAGCTGGAAAACTGATAACCTGGTGGATGGCTTCTCAAGAGCCAAGAATTGAATCAGCGACCTCATGTATGCTAGGTAGGAATTCTCCCACTGAGCTATTCTGCCTCCTTGGGTTAATTAGCCTTTCAGAAGGCTATCCACCCCTTTTCCCTCAGGCAGGTTAGATCCCTTGTAGTCACCTGGAGTGATGTTGATCTTTGACTTTCTCTGCCTCCTCTCTGAAGTAATTCCTCTCTTCACCTAGGTGGCTGGGTGTGACCACTTGCCTAATATCCCCTTCCAATCTCCCTGCTGAGTCGGGGTTCCTTCTGATATTCAAGGGGGGCTGAGCTGGCTAAACTCACCACAAAGAAATCAGTCTCCACCCTCCCAGATCCCTCTCCTTTGCAGGGAATCTGCCATCACACTCCTGTTTGGAGCAGGGGGCCAGGGGCTCCACCTAATCTGTGCACACTGAGGGCTGGGTTTGTGTGCCCCTTCCAGCCACCAAAGTAGGCCACCAGTGATTATTCCTGGCTTCCATCTCTGTCCAGTACCTTCCCAGATGACTCAGAGCACCTTCCCATGGAGGTAGACTCTGTTCTCCTCTCAGATACAACTCACCAGGAGTTTTATCCTCAATTATCTTTGGGGTGGGGGAGGGGAGCCCTTCCTGGCAGCCTGGAGGTTTAATAACTCACATTTACTTGGTTTGGCTTCTTCATGTCTCTGACCCTCCCTCTTCTGGGAGTTGGTAAACAGTGTCCTGGTTTGCTGTGCCCCATAGCAGGTCCCCACGGCAGCCTCTGGCTTTTTCTTTGTTTTTTTCATTGTTTTAGTTAGCCTTATCTGCCTAACCCATTGGCCATGTTCCTACAATCCTGAAAATTGCCTTTTCTAATTTTCTAAAGTAGGCTTTTGTTATTTTGATTGATATTTCATTGAATCTATAAATCAGTTTGGGTAGGGAAAATCAAATTTTCACCATTAGTTTTGGAAAATTGATTATATGAATGGAAGCAACAAGCCCCCAATAATACTGAGTTAAATATACATTTCAGGGTGAATTGAAGAAAGGCATGTAAAAAGCCCGTTATTTTGTGAAACACTTCCTTTCCCATCTCCACCCATCCAGATTCATTCCAGATTTCTGAAATCAGTAATTTACTATATCTTTGATGAGTAAAAAACAGCATCAAATTAGACTTTGCAATAATTTCCCCAGTGAATATGTAGTGGGGACATGAGTGAGGGCTGAAGGATTAATAAGAAATACTAAATTTTTCAAATGGAGATTCTCATTTTAAGGTAACCAGGTAAATCCATTAACATTCAGTGTTATTACTTGCAATGAATTTCTTACTTCAGCCATATTTTATTTGGTTTAATGTATGTCATATGTTGTTTTGTTTCTGTTTTTGTCTTTTTAGTCGTTTTTCAACTCTACTCCAACTCTCCCTGCCTTGTTTTCTCCTTTCAACTTGTAGAATTTCCTTTAATATTTCTTGAAATGCCAGTTTCTTATTGATATACTCTGTTAATTTCTGTTTATCTGTGAATATTTTGAACTCTCCATCATTTTTTTTAAAGATTTATTTATTTATTTATTTATTTATCCACCCCTTGCTGCTTGTATTCGCTGTGTCCATTTGCTGTGCAGTTTTTCTGTGTCTGCTTATCTTCCCCTTGCTGTGAGTTCTTGGTGCATCAGCCCACCGTGCCACGCGGGCCAGCCTGCCCTCACAAGGAGGGCCCGGGAAGTGAACCCGGGGCCTCCCATATGGTAAATGGGAGCTCTATCGATTGAGCCATGCCCGCTTACCTCTCCATCACTTTTGAATGCCAGTTTTGCTGTTTAGAGAATTCGTGGCTGGAAGTTTTTTTCTTTTAGTAGTTTGACTATTTCATACCACTGTCTTTTTGCCTCCATGGTTTCAGATGAGAAATCAGCACTTAATCTTATTGTGCTTCCCTTGTATGTGATGGTTCTCTTTTCTCTTGCTGCCTTGAGTATTTTCTCTTTGTCTTGAGCATTGGACATTTTGACAAGTATATGTATTGGAGTTGGTCTTTTGGGATTTATACTGTTTGGGGTGCGCTGTGCTTCCTGGATCTGCACATCCATCTCTCTCAATAGGGTTGAGAAGTTTTCAGCCATTATTTCCTTCAACACTCCTTCTGTTCCCTTTCCCTTCTCTTCTCCTTCTGGGATGCCTATAATGTGTATGTTTGTGCATTTTGTGTTGTCAGTTAAATCCCTTAGTCCCTGCTGGATATTTTTCTATTTTTTTGTCTATCTTTTCTACTATCTGTTTGATTTCAGGTGTATTGTCTTCCACATCACTTAATCTTTCTACTTCCTGTTCAAATCTGCTGTTATGTGAATTCAGTGTCTTTTTGATTTCTTGGATTATGCCATTGATCACCATCATATCTGTTATCTTTTTGAGTATGTTTACAATTTCTTCAGTATATTCTCCCAGTGTCTTCTTTATATCCTTAATCTCTTCTTTCACTTCATTAAGTTAGTTCATAACATATGTTTGGAAAGCTTTGATTAGTTGTTTGATGTTCTGCATATATTCCTAGTTTTTAGTTTGTTCATTGAAGTGGTCCATGTCTTCCTGTTTCTCAGTGTGGTTTGTAATTTTTTGTTGCCCTCTAGTCATCATTTTATCTTGCTGGGCTTATTCAGTTGATTAGCTTCTCTCTCTGCTCTAGACTTTTTTAGCTGGTGGTTCTGTGTGTGTAAGTTTTCTCTTTGACACTTTTTCTTCTTATTTTATTTCCTTGCTTCTTTATATGTTCCCTTGAAGGCAAAATATTAAAGCCAGGGGAATCAAAGGATGTGAGAAAGGAAGAAGGATAATAGTAATATTGATAAAAGTTAGAAGAGGGGCCAAATAAGACTTAGTGAAACTAATATTTAACTCATGTAGGCAGTGTAGAGTAATAGGAAAAAAAAGTGGAGTACCTACAATGGACTGGGAAACCAAATAGAGGAAAAAAATATATATATAATGATTAGAAGGCTAGAATGATGAGGAGGGAGTGAAAGAGTAAAGAAGGGGCTGAAAGGAAAAAGTTAATATTAATTTTAAAAAAAAGAAGAAAACAGAATAGATAGAATAGAAATTGACACCCTTAAGTGGTGGGCTATTGAAAAAATGTGGTATATTAGAACCACAACCAAAAGAAGAAGGCAAAAAGATGAAGGAAGGATAAGAGATAGCTTGGGTTATAAAATCAATACCTCACCAGAATAAATAAGAATGCCTGAAGGATAAAGAAAGAGGAAAGCAGAGACAGAAGAAGAAGAGGCAAAGAAACAGATAAAGATAGATCAAGTCACAGAGATAAAGAATGAGAGATGGAGACATAGACAGGAGAATTAAAAAGAAAATGTTAGCTCTCTGGAGATTAGAATAGAAAATCCCATGACACTGGCCTTGTAGAAGGTAAGGTTTCCCAATAGACCAGTAGTTTTCTACCCTGGAAACACAATAGGCTAATCTGAAGATCTTTTAACACATGCCAAGGCCTGGGTCCCACCCCCAGGCACTGGTTCAGTTGCTCTGGACTGGGTCCTGGCCTATAGCTGCTCTTTAAATATCCAAGATGATTTTACTATGCAGCCATGGTTGAGAACCACTGGAATCCAGAACACACACTCCTCTCTAGTCCCTTGAAAACACCTCTCTGTATGGCCCACTACATCCTGGAAGTAATTTTATCCCTAGGGCTTTGAGTCTACTTATAGGAAGGGGGTCATGGTGAAAAGAGTGGAAAGGTACTAGGATCTTCCTTTCCCAGAGGCTAACAAGAAAAATCAGGAAAGTTATCTTTGAACATGAAAAAAAATGATATAAGTGAATCATGTATCTTTTCTCTTTTTTCCAATTCAGGTACCTGGAAAAACAGTGTTAATTTTTCACACAATTCTTTCTCATCCTACCCTCATCCTACTCCCACCCACATGTCCAGCTCAGGGGTGAATGTAACTGTCCAGATTCTTGTTAATTCACATATTAATTCATTCAATCATGCATTCATGACCAAATACATATTTCATAAATGTAGAATCCCATTATCACCAGAAGAATCAGCTCCCTAGATGCCTAAGAGATGTGGCTTTCTTCTAAATCAAGAGGACCACATCTAAGTATGAGAGTTAACCCCAAGTCCCAAGATTTCCTGAAATTGCAAAAAGAAAGAGGCAAAAAGTATGCTTTCTGCAGTGTTCCTTGTTCTGTTCAATTATACTCCATAGATTATTATAATTAAATAGTGCATGGAATTCATTTTTAAAAAATAGGTTCATTAACTCTTCATAGCATATTTCTGCAGCACAAGTATATATGAAAAACAAATGAGGATGGTTACTGTTTAGCATATTTCATAAAGTATTTCTTTCACCCTCTAGGAAGCAAACATTCAATGGTGAACAAACATGAGAAAATGTGCCCATATTAATTTCTGGCTTATTGCCTTAATTCCAAAGCAGTGTGAAAATCAACAGCTAAGTCTGTGATCTGGAGTTGTTACCTGTTTAACAAAGTGATTGAAGGTTAACCCTTGACATCTCCTACAGAAATTTTCCCAGGAAGTTTCCCTTTTAAGTGTTCTTTCTCAACATACTCTTTGATGGATTCTTTCCCCCCCACCAACATCTCTCCTCTTTCTTGAAGAAACTTTTCTTTACCTGCCACATGCATCCCCTGTGACTCTTTTTTTTTAATTTAATGCTGCCATTATGTTTTATTAAGAGGCTTATTAAAGTGCTTTAATAATTAAGAGACTAGCTAGCACTTTCTGGTAATTGTGTTAAATAGCCTGAAAAGTATCCTGCAATTGGCATTATTGAGATGAAAAACAATAAGTGCCCATGATTTATGTTTTATTTTGATCCATGCCAAAATGTTGAAACTTGCAAAAAATATATATATAGAAAAGAATTTCCCAGATACAGAGACCTCAAAGCAACCTAACATCATCTTTTTATCCACTTATTTTAGAACATTGGGTGAGAAGACACCATGCAGTGACCTTGTGCATTATGCATTGAATACTGTGGATGGGAGGAGGGAAAAATGAAACAAAACAACAAAAACAAGTAACTTGTGATTCATTTGCTTTTCTTTTAAAAGATTTCTTCAATTAGTAACAATTACATAAGAAAAACAACAATGCATTATCATGACTAAAAAGAAATGAAGGGAAGCGGATATGGCTCAAGTGATTGAGCTCCTGCCTGCCACAAAGGGGGTCCTGGGTTCAGGTCCTGGTACCTCCTGGAAAAGTTGAGCAAGACAGTGAGCTGGCCTGATGGGCAGGCATGGTGAGCTGATGCACCAAGATGACACAACAAGTAGACACAAAGAGGAAAGATAATGAGAGATACAACAAAGCAGGGAGCTGACATGGCTCAAGTGATTGAGCACCTCTCTCCCATGTGGGAGGTCCTGGGTTCAGTTCCTGGTGCCTCCTGAAGAGAAGACGGGCAGACACAGAAGACCACACAGCAAAATGGACACAGAGAGCAGTGAGCCCAAACAATGTGGGGTAGGGGGTAGGGGGTAGGGAATAATTAAAATAAATCTGAAAAAAAAGAAAAAAAGAAATGAAGAAAGAAATGCATGACCAGGTCATCCCCTATAACCCTACTTTTACAGTTCTAATTCCCTCCCAAAATGGAACCTCTATTGTCAATCTGATCTGTGTCCTTGCAATCTATTTGCATAAATTATTTAAGTATATGCATAATTAGAAACATAACATTTTAGGAAGGCACTGTAACTTTTGTTTTTGTGTAACTTAATTACATGTATATATATTCACATATGTATGATAAACCATATATGAATATGACTCATATCACATATATTTATATAAATGTATGATATATTTTATATGTATATATGCACTATATATTAAAACACAAAGACCACTGTGGAGACTTGATCTAGAGCTCAGTGTCATCAGGAGCTTCTTTCTCTTCTCCACCTTTCAGCTATACTTCCATTACTTTGGCTCCATTTTCAGGCAACTTTTTCCCTTACAATGCCAAGATGTCCACATGAGCTCTGCCCTACACACTTCAAGGCTCAAGTCTAATAAAAAACTGAAAGTCCCCATTTGTCCCAACAGCCAAACAAAAGTTGGGGGTGTCCTGAAGGGAATCATATTACTGTTGCCACACTGATCATTGCGACCAGGTTATGGAATGCATCTTATAGCTTAGGCCAATTCAGAGGTTTCAGCCCCAAAGCTGGGAACTACCTGGACCGGAAGTGGGTAGAAGGTGGTTCAGGAGGAGGAGGTAGTTTTCCTGTGAAAACTGGTAAACTAGAAGAAGACTATATGTATACTGTGGTAAGAACACAAACAAAACCAGCAACAAAATAGACACCCATGTGACAACTTTTCTGCTGACTTGTGAATTACAAGGCAAGTGAAGTATGTAAATTGACCAGACTTCAAAAGACTGTAGACAGTCTCAATGACTGTCCTTTTCACATTTTATTGTTATTAATATATGACTTTGGATTTTCACTGCATTGTAACTTCTCTGATGACAAGACTATCCTATTCATTACTTCATCTCCAAGGCCTGAAGAATTAATGACTAATGGAGGCATTACTGCTCTCAGAAATGAGGGACCACTTCTTTGGCAGCCCACAAGATCATTTTGGGGGCATGAGGGAGAAAAGAACGCAATTAGTCTATAACCATTAATAAGGAATTGCATTATGGATTTGTTGTTTAAAATGATATCTAGCTAGGGACACTTAATGCAATCCCTCCCAACTTCTCACTAGAATAACTAAGAAAACCCACAAGAAGAAAAGTGTTTTCAACTTTGGCAATTATGACTGATGGGTTACCTAATTCCAGAAACTGTGAAGAATAACCTTTTATTCTAAAGCATATGGAAACCACAAAAACACATTCTAAGTTTCATGTCATGAAAATTGATACTGTTTTTTTTTTCTTCAAAAAAATGTAGGAAGACAGCCCATACCTTCCTCATCTTGAATCTTCATCAACCAAAATTTGGGTATTTCCTAATCTAAACTAGGTGTTGGCGAACTTTTTTGTAAAAAGCCAGATAGTAAATATTTTAGGTTTTGTAGGCCATATAGTTCTCTGTTGTAACTAATTCAATCTTATCCTTGTAGTGAAAAAGGATCCATAGACAATAAACGAATTGGCAAGACTGTGTTCCCATTCCCATAAAACTTTATTTACAAAAACAGGAAGTGGGTCAGATTTGTCCACAGTCTGTTTCCCATCCCTAATTTTAACATGAGTGCTGAGTGTGTAAAGCAACCAAAATAGCATTTCACCTCCCCTATCTTCCAGTTTAATCTTAGTCTACACTTTCCATCCTCACATTTTCAATGATCAGAAAGAGACAGTCCCATAAAACAATGGGATTGGAAGTATATTTGGATTTTGGGTAGTGTATATTAGAGACAGTAGTCAGTAGAACTTGTTTGTGGTGGGGGTATAATTTACATGGTAACAAAACTCAGATTTGAAAAAACATAGCTATATATGTTTTTGTTTTTCCATATCGAAACTAAAGTTGCCTCATTGTCTTTGATTCTGTTATCAATCTGGCATGACCATTGCTCCTTTGTAAGGCTGGGAAATACCATTTCCAGGATCTCTTCTGCTCAATGGTCCTTTATGAGTGTTTGCCACTAAGAGAAATTCACATGAGATTTGGAAGAGGAAGATGAAAGAATGCCATTATTCACAAGTAGGGTTGCCAGATTTTGCAAATAATAACAGCCCAGATAATTTGAATTTCAGAAAAACAAATAATTTTTAGGGAAAGTATGTCCCATATCACCATGCATTTTATTATATGCAATATAATATTACATGCAATATTTGGGACATACTTATGTAAGTGGATTTTGTCTAGGCCTTTGGCTAAGCTGCAGGAAATTCATTTCAAGGGCACACCACATTAACTAGGCCAGTAATTTAAGGTAGGGAGGGGGTAGAAATGGGAGAAAATAACAGATCATGGGTCCAAGGTAGAGAGGAAGGGGCTGAAGGGTGATGAAGAGGGCTAATTTACAGAACACAATTTCCCATTATAGATTATAAATCCCTGGGTTTTACTTGTGTGTTGATCCATGGGGGGACATGGTGAGAGCAGGGCACAGAAGGCAAGAGAGAGAGATTCAGATTTTGTGCTTGCTTTTTAAACCATTAATTATTCTGCCCCTTTGCTAATGGCATGGGAGGAGTCCCAGCTGTTTGCTATTTTGATTGATTACCCCACTCATCAATCCCCCAGGAGGGCCCAATGATAAGGCCCCTGGAGAATATCTGGGGCTTCTGGCTTCTGGAGGAAATCTTATTCCAAATAGGAGGATCTGTGAGAGGCTGCCAGCAGCCATCTTGAGGATATCCACATGGACTTCTTGCCAGGTTCCAGATCCATCTATTTATTCTCTATTTTACTAGCCTGCTTCACTTATACTAAAAATGTATACATCATTTCTCTGAAATTCAAATGTAATGGGCATCCTGTATTTTATGTGGTAACCTCATCCACAGGAGAACATAGTGGCTAGGAGTGTACCTTTTTGGACTCTGTCAAGAACTCTCACTTTGTGGTTTGGCAGTCATGTGGCATTGAGAGAATGTGGCACAGAGAGGTTGTAGCTTATCACACTTTTCCAAGAACTCTGCTGGTCCACAAACTCCAGTGCTTCAAGCTGACATTGCTAATGACCTTGATCATGAAGCTACAGCATTCTAGACCTTCATGTCCTAGCCCCACCCACATTCAGGTAAACTCTAATTTCTATATTAAATTCATCATTTCTATAATGCATAGAGGGGCTTCGACCAAACCCAGACTGATACATCAATTCAAGATAATTTAAGATAATGCAGTCACTTCTGATGGTTCTATAGTCTATTCAGGATTCTTTCCTTTTACTCTCTTATCTGGAGGAATATAAGTGACTGGGGACCTTACAGACTTGGCCAGCAGGGAGAAGTATCTGGTCTAAACCTGTCTTTTGTCCTTGCTAAGATATAAACCACCTTGTACAATCCTTGTAACCATGCATTGGCATCCACCATGACTTCTAGATACTAGCACTACCTATTCTGTTTCTTTCTCAGCTTGATGCCAATCTACTTAGAGTTCTATGGCCCTCTAAGCCTTTCTATTCTCCTCCTTCTACCCATGCTGCAAAGATCTTAGGTAGTGCCAGCTCCTCTCACTGAACCATGCTAGGACATGGGAGAATTTGAAAGGTTGCCTTCAGGTCTATCTCCCAAATACTGCCCTGACCTACTGCTACTCCAACACCAGTTGGGGCTTCTTATTCTGCTTGCAGTTTATCCAGTCTTCCCCAGGAGGCAAGGCTCAAGTTTCCCATGCTCTCAGACACCTGTTTCTCTATAAAAGCTATCATCTCATGCCCTTCCCTGGCCTCCACCTGAAAGGGTCAAGAATTCTATAGCCATATCCAAGTTGTCATCTACTCCCTACTTTGCTTTCCCAGCCCCTATCTATTCCCTATTCCAGAAAAAGTTCTTATTACTTCCCTGTAAGGAAATCTGCTTAACATATTGCCATGCATTTTTATACCTCTATGGTTTAGCTTATACAATCTAATTTCACAGTCTTCTAGACTGTGCCCTCTGTATTCAAAGCCAATTTATTGAAATTAAAACAAACATGTAATACAATATAAGTGTTTTTCTTTCTTAAGTGCTTGGCTCTTACACTAAAGAAAAGAAATAGCATGGCTTTCAGGGCTATTGTCTCTGCTATGTGTTTAAAATTTATTCAGAAATTCAATGGACTGTTTTAGGCTGTATCCACACCCCCCTGGGGCATTATATATCACTGACTCACTGGATGGACAACCACAGGACAACATCATAAAAACACATAGGAATGAAAAATCTTGATTAGTATCTCAGAATGTATCCCCTACATGCAATTGTTAGCACGCACAATCAGTTCACATCACCAGAGAATGAGATCACAAAAAGCAAGTGGAAAATAAGCAATAATCAGAGATTCCATAGAACAGTCTTTCCTACTGTGAAGAAACACCTTATTATGAGAACCAAATAGGCTTTCACAATTTCAGGAGGAAAAAAATCAATTCAATGAAACCATTTGGCTAGATCCTAAAATATTTTTTTTGAATCACAAAAGTAAAAAGGGAGGAAACAAATCCCTTAATTAAACATTTGTATAGTTTCTGAAATATTATCTACAAAGGAACAAAAATCAAGCTGGCTTCAGACTTCACTTCAAAACTGAATGCCAAAAAGCAATGGAACAACTTCTATGGTGATTTAAGGGGAAAACAGGTTTTACCCCCAAATATTAAATGTACTCATTTCTGGGATGGAGATACAGATTTGGAAGCCATTAGCATAAAAAGAGGACTTGTGGCCTGGGCGAACAAACTCATACAAGGAAAGATTTTAACGTGAGAAGTCCAGGAGGTCTCAGTTGCCTAAACAACCCCAATATTGAAGGGATAATCAAAAAGAGAGTAGCCAAAGAGAATCAGAGGAAGTGGCTACTCAAGGTAGTGGGGAACTAGGACAAGGCTTGCCACGGAAGTCAAGAGAATAGAATGCTTTCACAAAGCCTGAACAAAGCCTAATGGATTTGATGACAAAGAAGTCACCAGTAATAGACTTCATATAAAATTTAATTTTTAAGGTATTTAATTCACAATTTTAAAATGAGTCATGAGCACTTGAATGAATAATAATGCATTTATTCTCAGTAACTGGAATGAATTGCCCCACCACATTCAGTGTACAAATGACATATTTTCTTTTCCTTTTATTGTAAATTACATATGTGTGTTCCTTTAACAAAGTTTGTTTCATTTCATTTTAAACTTCATGTAAATATAATAATGAATGTATTCTCTTGCAGTACTTGCCTTTTCTTGCTCAATATCCATGTTGATGCATGCAGCTATAGTTCATTCATTTTCACTGCTTTATAATATCTTACCCTATGGATAATGCATACCATAATTATTCATTTTACTATTGATGCACATTTGCTTTGTTTCCTGTTATTTTGATATTATGGACAATGCAACAATTAATATTGTTATGCATGTCTCCTGGATGAAGCCCCAGAGGTTCCAGACTCTCTAGACCTGCATCCAATATATCTGCCCATTTACATCTGATGTTTTCATTTAGTGACATCCAAGATGGCTGGAGGGAGATTCTTCTAACTATTTTGTGGGATAATAAATATTTATTTCTGTTTTAAACTGCTGAGTTTGGGGGTAATTTGTTACACAGCAATTGGTAACTAATACACTTTTTATTGTATTGTTCTTACCATAATTATATAATATAAAGAAAACATCACAATTGTTTTCAAAAAGCCCCATATGGGCACTCTTTAAATCTACTTCTAAAATATAGATTAAAGTGTGTTGTTGAAGAAAAAATAGTTGGGACTGCCAGTGTTC
>JAQZBX010063355.1:6425-16808 GCA_029593785.1 Cabassous unicinctus | reverse complement strand
GAAACCATCTATTGAAAGCTCATTTACACTGGCACATACCATTACAGTTGGGAAGACATACCCAAGAAAAATAACTGGGTCAGGATTAGATTCCTTTACCTCATTCTGTCTACATTTGGTTAACCTCTGTATGCATTTAAACCCAGCATTGCTTGAGACAGTGTCAGGCTACTTAGTCTTCCTCCAAAATTATACTGATGATAAAAACTAAATAAATTGTGAAAACAACCCATAGTCTGAGACACTCTACAAGGACTTGAGTGTGAGGAAACTCCTTCTTTTCTCAGAGATAATCATGGAATGGAGTTGGTGAACACTGGGCCTTACAGTTAAGCATAAAGAGAAAGTCTGCTCCACCTTATAAATAGCATAAATGTATTACAATATATTTTTTGGTGTTAAATATTTTAAGTTGTTAAACTTTCACATTTAAAACAACATACAAAATTCTGTATTTTTAGTGTTTAATCTTTACATGAACCATAAAGCCCCAAAAATGTAAATGAAGCCTGCCAAAATGTAACTATCAGTCCCTTTCCTCATATATAAAGATTTCCCATCTCCACCACCTTGTCTTGCCTTTTTGCTTTCTCATTCACCACCTGAAATTCATTCATTTACTCAAGGGACACTTTGTAAATCCCTGAAATAATCAGGCATCCTATTAGCTCCTGACCATGAAAGGGAACAAGGCAGACTAGCCTCAAGTTGCCACAAATCAAAACCGTGAGAAGCAAATTTATTTCATACTTTTCATTTTCATTAAATTGGCATTTTTTTTCTTGTTCTAATTTAAGGAGTTGAACAGCCTCTCCTGATCTCTAAACTGAGCTTACACAGGGTTGCTTTATCAATCTCTTGACTTTTCCGAGAGCTCTCAGCATGACCAAAAACGGAAAGCCTGAAATGAACCAAGCATTGAAGGGGAATTCAGGAGCCCAGCCTGGTCCAAGTCAGGAGCTCGTGCTGGAAAATGGTGAGAGGGAATGTATAACAGGAGAGCTTGACCAGATATTTGGACATTATCTTTTATACAATGGGGAGCCACTGAATATTGTTTTATATGGTAACCGACATTAAACAAAAGAAGAAGAGCGAGCCTATAAGCTATTTAGCATGGTGGTTAAGAACACCGTCTTTGGAATCAGACAGCACTATGCTCAAATCTGGTCACCACTTAATAACTACAAGACCTTGGGCATCCCACTTTACATGACCTTCTGTTATTCAGATGCACATAATATTATATACCTCAAAGAGCTGCTGGGTAAATTTTAAAAGACAATGAATATAAAAGGTTTAGCACAGAACTTGGCACGTAAAAAGTGCTCAGTAAATGGTGCCTGTAATATTATGAAACCAGGTTTTGAGAAAATTAATCTGTTAGGGGTGGGTGTGCATTTTGGATTGAAGGAGCAAAAAGACAGCGTCAGGGAGATGATTACATAGAGGAAGATTGGGATAATGCCCTGGAACACTGCAAGATTTGGTGATGAAGAGGGTAGATGGGCATGAGAAAGAGGAGACACTGCTCATGGCCCAGATGCTCGGCTTACCAAAGGAATGTCAGTGCCATTCACAAGGAATGTCGGACAGGAAGGAGAAAAGGATCAACTTGCATGTAGACACAATGAGTTTTAAATGATGGTGGTACAGCGAAGGTGATGTTCACTGGGAAGTCAAAAGCAAGGGACATAAGGTGAGAAAAAGAGATTTTGGAAAAGCCTGCCTTGAGGCAAGGGTTAAGATGCTGGAAGCAGAATTCTCCACAGAGTGAGATACGTAAAACCCCGTGGAATGGAAGAGGCAAGCGCTCTCATGACTAGTGATAAACTGGTGTGATTTTCTTCCCTACTCACCTGGAGGCTCCAAGAGAGCAGGGACTATGTCTCCTTCCCTTGCCATTGTATCCCCAAAGCCAAGCTCCGTGCCAGGCGCAGCACAGGCTTTCCTGGAGTATTTGCTGAAGGAGCTCCCTGTCGTCTCTTTGGGTACCTCAGGCAATTCAGAATTCTAACCATCCCTTCCCTAGGTCTTTGATTCATATAAAACAAGAAAATAAATTAATAATAGAAAATATTTTTCAAAACTTAGAGGTTTTTATGGGAACTAGGTACTTCCTGCTTGATTCTTCTGTAAACCTACCACGGCTCTAAAAAGTTTTGAAACCGGGGGAGGGTGTTTGTTGGGCGACGGAGTTGTTGAATTGTGAAACTGTCCATGATGGAGAAACGTGGAAAGCTAATGTGGGAGCTGGGGGGACAGGGATTGTCAAGAGGAGGAGGTGACTGCGGTCAAGAGTGACGAAAAGATCAAAGACACTGGGCACCAGAACGCTGCCACTCCCTGCATATGAGTCCAGCTTGGGGAAACAGCCCAATGTGCCTGATCATCTTTTTGGATCCCTGGTAAGGAGAATCCAGCCAGACCCCAGAGGCAAAGGACAGTAATGCAGACTGAGGAGGGAGATCAGGTAGGCTCAGACCACACTTGCTTCTGCAGCCCCTCCCTGCCTGGTGGGGACTCTCCAGGATCACCTCACCAGCTCTGCCAGGTGCTTTCTTCTGTTTCATTTCTAGACCCTCAGACCAGTATTTCCTAATGCCAGCATGCCGTTCTCATCATCCCACTGGAATGAATGCCATTATCTGGACATACTTTTCAAGTAGAATCAATACTCTCTTCTCCTTGCAAATGGCAAGAGGAGGAACGAATCAGGCATGGAGAGCCCAAATCTTCAGATAACTAAAAACCAATCACGTTTGAATGAGGCTGCAGTCAGGCACATTCTTCAAGATTTCCCGAGGGACTTTCCTCTGTAGGCTTCCAGGCTTTTAAAGATCTTTCTATGACCGTCACTATGTGGGGAATAACTCTGGCTGGCCTCAGGAAATCAACATCACAGAGATTAAAATAATTGCACCCCTTTTGCCTGCTGCCAAACGAATTCTATTCCCTATTTCCCAGAAAGAAAATATAGGCTTTAGGATATATCACCATTTTGAATGTCCTGACCTTGCCCTTAAAGAAGCAAAAAATAAATAAAAACAAAAACAATTTCCTCCAGACTACTAGCTTTGCTTCCCTCCTCCAAAGAGAAGGGTGAAATAATAAATCAGAAATCTCCCTTCTGACTTCAAATCTGTTCCACGGGTGGGTGAGATGGACCCACCTGCATGACTGGCTGGTCTATGGCAGAGGTGACTGCCAAAAATTAGGATTTCAACCACAAACCCAAACATGGAAACCACAGCTTGAGAAAACCATGTGCACACCTCTCTCCTAATCCCCTTGACCTAGATGGGGAAATGATCTGGGCAAGGTGTCCCAGCACCATTTTTCCTTCCCTGCATAAGTAGCACCTTTGACCATTGATGAACAATCTTCATTTTGAAAGAGGGGAGAGAAAGGGAGTTTTACCAACCCCATAGATGGAGATGATTGGACCCAAGAAAGGTCTGGTGACAGCAGGAGAGCACATGACTGTACTCAGGTTGCCAAACATAACCTCAGAGCACGCTCCAGGGATCATACTGAAGGCATTGGGGTGATGCCAGAACTTGAGTGTCTCGCCAGGCTTAAGACTCCCTGCTAGTCCAAGAAGACTGAGAGCAGGGGTCTTGTCTGCCTTGTCCACAGCTGTGGCCCAAGCACCTAATGTAGTGCCTGGCATACCATATTGCATCTCAAAAATTGTTTGAGTAACTGAAAAGACATCTCAAATTTGGTTTCTGTTTGGAATTAGTGATCAATTTTAACAAAAGACACCTGATAAGTCATTGATCCACAGCAACGAAAGAGCTTTCTGGAGGCAAGAACATTGTATAAGATGGTCCACACAGCTCAGATGACTTCCATTTCCACCAGCCTTTCAGAAAGAGCACTGATTTTCGATCAGACAGATCTAGCCTCAAAGTTTGGCCATACCACTTTCTCTCTGGGTAAATCTGGACAAGTTACTCCACTTCACTAAGGTTTGGGGCTCCATCTGTAAGATGGGGACTGTAATACTTAACCTCATATGGCTTTTATGAGAATTAAACAGAACAGGGTATGTACAGTGACTAATGCAGCACCTGGTCTATAGTAGGTATTAAAGGTTATATACCGTGACTGATGTTATCATCTCCTACAAAGGTAGAAAAAGGGAGAACAAATAATGAGTTGCTTCCCAATGTCTCTTACCTCCATTCCTCTCTAGAGAGACACCTCCTCTATGTCCACATTATTCATGCTGTCAGGAAGAAGGACCAAGTAGGGCATTCAATAATCTAGAGACCCAACTGTCACAAAACTTTAGGTATCCTAGCCAAGCTGGTAATTGTTTAGCAACTAGTTCTCTGAGGGAGAATGAGGGTTTGGATTTGTAGCTTTTGTCAATTTCCATGGTGTAAGTATTCATCCCTACAGCCAATTTCAAGCTGCCACTAATGAACAAAGAGTTGGGAAGAGATGTGCAACAGCACACCTTTATATTGGATTTTTACCATCCGGATACAATAGATATAAATAACCTCAAGAGCAAAGATAATAGTAAAATGACATAAAATAATTGGGAAGTGATGCGTTTTAAGTATTCCTTACCTTCATTTTCAATATAATTCATTTTGTTATAATTTTATATAATTTTTAATAATGGGTATATTTAACAACCAGTTTGCAGATTTCCTGAAAATTTAACAACTTTCTCAAGAGCCGGTATGAGCTAGCTCCAGGACACTGTTAACCTAGCCTGCTTCGGGGCACAGTATCAGGATCATGAGAATGGAGTTTGAGCCTATGAAGAGGGCTTGAATGTTAATTAAGAACTTAGGACAACTTAGGACAGGACGTCCCCAGAATTCAAGAAAACTTTCTCTAAGAATCCCTCCGGAAGAAAGTAGCCATCCCTGGGGCCCTGAAATGAGATCGTTTGGTTCTCTATGTTCATGGCACACCCAATGCCAGTCAGCACGCTGAAACACCAGGGACTCTATGAGTAATGGTGGCATGAAGGAGTGATGCGCTGAGCAAAGGTCATGGGCCATCATCCTGCCTCTATCCCTGCATGGCCATGTGGCCTTGGGTGAGTGACTTCATCTCCCTGCCATATACACAGAGTGGGGACAGCACCTACCTACAAGTGTGGTTGTGAGGTTGATGACCTAATGTATTCCAATTGCCTTTGTGAAGTGTGAAGCATCACAAAAACACAAGGCATTGGCTGTATGTGAGGAATGAGGCAGAAAGCTGGAGTGAGAAAGAGCTGGGTGGGGAAGGAAGGAGGAAGAAGGTTGTCAATTTAGATAAGAAAAGATGTGGAGTAGGAGGAAGATAAGGGAAGTGGGGGTGAGAGAGGGCAGTAAACAGACCATTGCATCTGTAGTCATCCGCCTTGATGTTTCTCCAGCCCTCTGGTCACACGAACTGCAGCAGACTGGTCCCTATTTCTTAGCAGTTACCATGTACAGCCTAGGACAATGCTTTTACACCATCCCCACCGCCTAAATTAGGTTCCAGCCTTCTTAGCCAGTGCTCTATGCTTGTCTTGCCCCATTTGAACCCCTTGGCACAGATGAAAACATCTAGCTGCACTGTTGGTATTAGCTTGATCTGGCTTCCAGCACTCAATTTTGTCAAAAATCCTTTTTAAAAAATTATATTTCTAGGCCCTTGTCCATTCCATCTAATTTGTCTAATTTATTGGCATAACGTTCTTCATAATATTCCCTTAGAAACCTTTTGATTTCTATAGTTCCATAGTTATGTCCCCTCCCTCATTCCTGTTTTTGTTAAGCTGTGTCTTCTTAGTTTTTCTCTTGGTCAGTCTAGCTAAAGTTTTACCAATATTTTAATCTTTTCAAAGAAGCAACTTTTAGTTTCATTGATTTTTCTCCATTGTTTTTTTGTCTTGTTTTCCATTTTATTGATTTCACTCTGATCTTTATTATTTCCTTCCTTCTGATTGCATTAGGTTTCATGTTTCTCTCTCTGTCTGACGTAGAACTTGAAATACTGCTTGGCCTTAAATGAGAAATAATGAAAATCAATTTCAATCAAGGGAATGGTTTGCTTTTGTAATGCCATCATTTATCAAATATTTTTGTGCAAAGATTCTTAAGATCTCTTTCAAGGTCACTCCTTTCTCTGGTTAAGGCAAGGTAGAAATGGGACATATAGGTTGATGTTCAATGTTGAAACTTTTCAGCAATGGTATAGGCTCTCTGGAAGGTGAATGTCTTCTCATTATAGGAGGGATCTAAAGAGAGACTGGACAATCTTTTAGTGAGTATGTGGCAGAGGCATTTAAAGTGCCCAACAGGTTGACTTTTCAAGGCTCTTCCAAATCTGAGATTTTCTTGCCACCGCTCAAGTACAGTCTGCCCTAGGCTCCTTCCTTCACGTTCCATAGCAGGGTTTCTTCATCCTTTAGCAAGGCTATTATGAAAATTGGAATATCCCCCCAAGTATATCCAGCCAATAAAATTACAGGGAGCCTACAAAATGGTTGTCCTCATGGGGTCACTCATTTCCCAGGACATCCCAAATCCCAGCCATAGCTACATCTCCATTTCATTAGTCTTTGAGGCAGTCATAGAAACTTGGGTGCAGAGATGTCTTTCTAGACCAATATTTCACTTTAGAGATGGGGAATCAGAGGCCCTGATGACTGCATCTTTTAATTTTATTTTTATCCATCCTCTCAGTCCATCTTCCTGGCTCCTGCCTTATCCATTTCTCACCTGTTCAAATGCAGCAGCCTCCAGCCTCTGTCACCTCAGACTCATCCTCCACACAGCTGCCAGAATGGTTGGTCTGCAATGCAAAGGAGGCCATGGGCTTCCGCTGTCTTTAGTCTTTCCACAGCTTATCCCTGCTCGCTGGTTCAAAAGTCCCAAGAAGCCTGGTTTACTGGGTCTTTACATTCTTCACTCTCCCTTACTCTCCATCTTCTTCATACAGTCTATGCTCCAGCCATGCCAATTCAAAATCCATTGCCCAAAAAGGCCATGATAGCTCATGCCATGCTTTGTACAAGCCACTACTGCTCCTTTTCCACCTGATAAATGTTTTTTTCACCCCTTAAAGCCCATCTCTAACACCATATCCTCTTTAATACCTTCGCAGAACCACTCAAGCCAATTCAAGCCCCTCCTTCTCTTGGGTCCCTACAGAACCTTGGACGTCCCTCCATCTCAGTAATCATCACACACAATGGCATCTTTGGTTTACCTGCCTGCTTCCCCCAGAGCTCTGAGGGCACTGCCTGAGTTATATTCACCTCAATTTCCAGTGGCACTGGAACAGAGACTGGTTCTTGTCCAAAGTCACACAGCTGAAAGAGGTCAAGTATGAACTAGCTCCTGATCAACTCGTTTCTTCACTTGCTGTCTCTCAATCCTCCCAGAGCCAATGTATTTTTACCTTTCTTCATTTTCCTTTCCAACCTTTTGTGAACACAAATCAGATATGAACAGCCCCTAATTTCCAAATTCCAGGTTTACTGTTATGTCCATCCAAGGCAGAGCAACTAACATATGTGCTGCTCTCTCTTTGCCTTTCCATCTGCTACAGCATTTTCTGCTCTTGATCACCAGATGCTGCTCAGAGCACAAGCTCTCAGAGAGGCATATAACACTACTCCCAATGCAAACTTTTGGAAAACACATCCAAAACAAATGCCAAATATGGTATTTGATCTAGTAACAACCCTATGATCATAAACCATCTGTCAATATCTTCAGAACTCACCCAGTTGAAAAGTTAGCTGGCTATCCACTATGACCCCCATCCCCCCAAAAAAGCAAATAATACTAAACACATCTGAAGATTTTCCTTTTAATCCCATACAGAGATTTCAAAGAAAGGAAAATAATGAAAGAAAAGTTGTTGTTGTTTTTTTCAAAAGACTTTCACGTCCATTATTGTCTTCAACTCTCTTCATAACCACCCTCTAGTGTTTTTCCAGGTAAACAAGCAAATTAGAAAGGATAGAGCACTTGCTCAAGATCATATAGCAGCCATGAACAAAAGGAAACACACTGAGTCTAAAATCAGAAAACTAAAAGAGAAGTTGATTCCAATTACTCTTTGGGGGCCACACAATATATCTTGTTGCTTTGTGAGGCAAGACTGGTTCCCAAAAGGAATGCCTCAAGGTAGACATATCCAGCTGGTCTAGCACAACTTAAGAAGAAAAAAAAAGCAGAATCTGATATAGAACTGAATATTGTTAAAAAGCTAAGGCTAACCACATAAAAATAGCCAAGACTCTTGTTCATCCCAAGTCATACAGCTTGATTTAAGAATGCACTGACTCTCAGCCCAAAAAGAACTCAAATACAAATTGATCTTTCTGCAGAGACTTACCTCACCCTGGAGCCCCTCATTCGCTTCATTCCCTTTAACCTTCTGGCGGGCTTAGCTCTTATCAATCACTGAGAAGCAAAAGAATTGGGTTTGATTTAGTTCTGGCTACACCTGGTCAGCCTTGGTCAGCTAAGTATATGGTTGTACCAGATTATAGATGTATGTATATTGCACACATACATAAATCATATGTACCAGGTAATCTAAAATGCCTGCCACTGAGTCCCTGTAGTTATTCCCCTTTTCTGAGCCTCAGTTACCCTTTCTGAGACCAGGTAAGTGGCAATCCAACTGAGTTCTATGGGCTCTAATGGGTTAAATATCCCTGGATCCCATATTCATCTCTCCAGTAGGCATTTGCTGAGCACCATCCATGCTCCTGGCACTGTGCCAGGTAAAGGAGTTAGGGTTCTGACAAAAACAGGTATGATTCTATCCTTCATAGCCTTATTCTTATGCATTTCTCTCTGGGGCACAATAGAGCCCTCTTTCCCCAAAAGGTCATTCTTCCTGTGTCTTAATGCAACCAATATTTACTTATCATTAATCATTACTATACATTTTAGAAGGCATCACCCTGGTGTTCTAGGAAATTGAAAGTTGAGTCTATTGTGAGTCCTTCAAGTAGCTCAGAGTCTAATAGGAGAAGATATACATGCACCCAATTAATGTCAACCAGGGTGGAAAGTGATACATGACTCAGAGAGATAGAAAAAAATGCCTGAGAGATCACTCAGAGAAGAGCTACTCATGATTCCAGCTACAATTTAGCAAGCACCTGCTTAGCCCAAACTCGATGGTGCTAAGTATGTATGTGTGTGTGCATAGACATACACAGATGACCTCCTTGAATCTTCACAGCAACCATATTTTTATCTCCAGTTTACTAATAAAGAAACTGAAGCTCAGAGAAGTTCAGTGTAACTTGATTAAAATCAGAGAGTTGATAAGTGCAGAGCTGGGATTCCTTCTGCCCCTGCTTTTATGCCCCTTCCAGTTTTCCCGTTTTATCACCAGGCATTTGTTTGGGCCTACAGTTTTGGGCACCATATGGGTCTCTTATGAAAACAGAGATGAGAAAATAGGCTTCCAGTTGCATAATTTTGCTCTGACCCTACCCAACTTTTCCTCACTTGCAGGTATGGCTTTGGAGAGAAGAAATTTGAACCGGAAGATAACAAGGCTGGGTCGGATTTGGAAGTGCAGAGCAGAAGAGAGGTCTGTCAGGTTCAAGACCTCAGTGTGTCTTGAAAGCCTATGTATCACAAAGGGTTTGAAGAAGAGAGGGTGTGTCGGGAAGTGAGGCTGGCTAGGTGCTTTGGGTCCAGACCAAGAGCAGGTTTGATTAGATCACACTCCAATTCAGCTGAAGATTAGGCAGCAATCCCTGAGGCCAGATGGAAGAAGAATGGAGATGAGTCTGAATTTGTATCACAAAACTTAACAGAATTCAGATTTGGAATGGATGTGGCTCAAGCAGTTGAGCACTTGCCTCCCACATGGGAGGTCCTGGGTTCAGTTCCCAGTGCCTCCTAAAGAAAAAGCAAATAGACAACAAGCAGACAAATAGCAAAAAAATAACAATGAGCAGACAACGAGCACAAGCAACGAGCAAAAACAATGAGCAAAACAGACAAGGGAGCCATGGAGGCGTGGGGAGGATCTTAAAAAAAAAAAAAAAGCATTCAGCTGAGTCTTCAAGGCACCCATCTCCCAAACAGGAAGAAATCTACTAATTTAGACAAAAATTGTTTTGTGTGTGTATGTGTTTTGTTTGTTTGTGTTTTGTTTGTTTCTTTTAGTCTCAAAAATGTAAAGTATGTTGTATTAGTCAGCCAAAGGGGTGCTAATGTGAAATACCAAAAATGGGTTGGTCTTCATAAAGGGTATTTATTTGGGGTAGAAGTCCACAGATACCAGGCCATAAAGCGTTAAGTTTCTTCTCTCACCACATTCCATTGCCACATGTTAGAGCAAGACAGCTGCCAGCGTTTGCCAGGGTTCAGGCTTCTGGGGTTCCTCTCTTCCCGGGGC
>JAQZBX010063354.1:0-16711 GCA_029593785.1 Cabassous unicinctus | reverse complement strand
CAGTATTGTGTAGTTTTCTTTATATAAGTCCTTTACATCTTTAGTTAAATTTATTCCTAGGCATTTGATTCTTTTAATTACTATTGTAAATGGTATTTTTTTTTCTTGATTTACTCCTCAGATTGATAATTATTGGTGTACAGAAATGCTACTGATTTTTGAGCATTGATCTTATAGCCTGTGACGTTACTGAACTCCTTTAGAAGTTTTAGAAGCTTTGTTGTAAATTTCTCAGGGATTTCTAAATATAGGATCATGTCCTTTGCAAATAATGAAATTTTTACTTCTTTTCCAATTTGGATGCATTTTATATCTTTTTCTTGCCTCATTGCTCGAGCAAGTACCTCTAAGACATTATTAAGTAGGAGTAGTGATAGTGGGCATTCTTGTCTTGTTCCTGATCTCAGAGGGAAGGCTTTTAGGATTTCCCCATTGAAGATGATGATAGCTTTGGGTATTTCATGTATATCCTTAATCATTTTCAGAAAGTTTCCTTCTATTCCTATCTTTTGCAGTGTTTTTATCAGGAAAGAGTGTTGTATTTTGTGGAATGCTTTTTCTGCATCCATAGAGATAATCATGTGATTGTTTTCATTCAATGTGTTTATGTGGTGTATTACATTGATTGATTTTCTTATGTTGAACCATCCTTGCATACACAGGATGAAACCCACTTGGTTATGGTGTATAATTCTTTTGATATGTTGTTGAATGCAAGCAGCAAGTATTTTTTTAAGGATTTTAGCAGTTAGGTTTATTAGAGAAATTGGTCTCTAATTTTCCTTTCTTGTGGTATCTTTGTTTGGCTTTGGTATTAGGGTAATGTTCCCACCGTAGAATGAGTTAGGCAATGTTCCTTCTACTTCTTTTTTTGGAAGACCTTAAGCAAGTTTGCTATTAGCTCTTTCTGGAATGTTTGGTAGAATTCACCTGTGAAACCATCTTATCCTGGGCTCTTCTTACTTGGGAAGTTTTTGATGACTGAGTCTATCTCTTTACTTGTAATTGGACTGTTGAATTCATCAATTTCTTCTTTCATCAATGTAGTCTGCTTGTGAGTTTCTAAGAATTTGTCCATTTCCTCTAAATTACCATTCTTGTTGGCATATAATTTTTCAAAGTATCCTCTTATGATACTCTTTATTTCAGTGGGGTCAGTACTGATATCCCCTTCCTCATTCCTTATTTTGTGTATTTGCATGTGTTCTCTCTTTTTCTTTTTGAGTCTGGCTAAGGGTTTCTCAATTTTATTGATCTTCTCAAAGAACCAGCTTTTGGCTTGGTTTATTTTTTCTAGTGCTTTTTTATTTTCTATTTCATTTAGTTCTGTTCTAATCTTTGTTATTTCATTCTTTCTACTTCTTTTGGGGTTAGTTTACTGTTGTTTTTCCAATTCCTCCAAGTGTGCAGTTAGGTCTTCAATTTTAACTCTTTCTTCTTTTTTAATATATGTATTTATGGCTATGAAATTCCCTGTCAGGACAGCTTTCACTGCATCCCATAGGTTTTGATATGTTGTGTTGTCAATTTCATTAGTTGCAAGGTAGTTACTGATTTCTTTTGAGATTTCCTCCATGACTCATTGTTTGTCTAAAAGTGTGTTGTTTAACTTCCATATCTTTGTACCTAATATGCTTCTCTGGCCTTTAGTGATTACCAATTTCATTCCGTTGTGGTCAGAGAAATTACTTTGTAAAATCTCAATGTTTCTGAATTCATTGAGAGTTGTTCTGTGGCCTAGCATGTGGTCTATCTTGGAGTATGATCCATGTGCACTTGAGAAGAATGTAAATCCTGCTGTATTTGGGTGTAGTGTTCTGTATATATGTATTAGGTCCAGGTCCTCTAATGCATTGTTCAGAGTCTTTCTTTCTTAATTGATTCTCTGTCTAGATGTTCTGTCTAATGGTGATAATGGTGTATTAAAGGTCCCCACTATAATTGTAGAGGCATTTATTTCTCCACTTAGTTTTTCCAGAGTTTGCCTCATGTATTTTGAGGCACCCCAATTGGCTGCATAAATGTATATGATTGTTCTCTCTTCATGAGAGATTACCCCTTTTACTAATATATAGTGTCCATCTTTGTTTCTTAAAATAGTTTTGCACTTAAAGTCTATTTTGCCTGATATTAGGATAGCTACTCCAGCCATTTTTTAGCTATTGTTTACTTGTAAAATTGTTTTCCAGTGATTCACTTTCAGCCTCCTTGAATCCCTGGGTCTAAGATGTGTTTCTGTAAGAAAACATATAGATGGCTCATATTTCCTTATCCATTCTGCCAATCTGTGTCTCTTTGACTGGTGAGTTTAATCCATTACCTTGCATGGCTTTTACTCTCAAGGAATTTCTTATATCAGCCATATTTTCTTAAGGTTTATGTATGTCTTATGTTGTTTTTATTTTTCTTTTTGTCTTTTTAGTTGTTCTTACACTCTCCTCCAACTCTCTCTCTCCTGTTTTTTCCTTTGAAACTGTAAAACTTTCTTTAGTATTTCTTGAAGTGCAGGTTTCTTATTGGCATATTGTCTTAATTTCTGTTTATTTGTGAATATTTTGAACTCTCCATTACTTTTGAATGCCATCTATGCTGGATAGAGAATTCGTGGCTGGAAGTTTTTTTTTCTTTCAGTACCATGACTATGTCAAACCTCTGCCTTTTTGCCTCTGTGGTTTTAGATGAGAAATAAGCACTTAATCTTATTGTGCTTCCATTGTATGTGATGGTTGTCTTTTCTCTTGCTGCCTTGATTATTTTCTTTTTGTCTCGAGCATTGGACATTTTGATAATTTTATATCTTGGAGTAGTCCTGCTAGGATTTATACTTTTTGGGGTGCACTGTGCTTCCTGGACATGTACATCCATCTCCCTCAATAGGGTTGGGAAATTTTCAGCCATTATTTCCTTCAACAGTACTTTTGTTCCCTTTCCCTTCTCTTCCCCTTCTGGGACGCCTATATTGTGTATGTTTGTCCATTTTGTGTTGTTGGTTAAATCCCTAAGTCCTTGCTGGATTTTTCTATCTTTTTATCTGTCTGTTCTAGTATCTATTTGATTTCAGAAGTACTGTCTTTCACATCACTAAGTCTTTCTATTGCTTGTTCAATTCTGTTGTTATGACTCCAGCATCTTTTTTATTTCTTGGATTGTGCCATTCATCATCATCAAATCCATTATCTTTTTATGTATGTTTACAATTTCTTCAGTATATTCTTCTAGTGTCTTCTTAATGTCCTTAATCTCTTCCTTCACTTCATTAAGTTGGTCCTTGATATTTGTTTGGACAGCTTTGATTAGTTTTTCCATGATCTGCATCTATTCCTGGTCTTTATTTTGTTCATTGGAATGGTCTGTGTCTTCCTGTTTCTCAGTATCGTTTGTAATTTTTTGTTGCCCTCTGGTCATCATTTTATCTTGAAGGATTTATTCAGTTGATTAGCTTCTCTCTCTACTCTAGAGTTTTATTTAGCTGGTGGTTCTGTGTGTGTGTTAAGTTTTCTTTTTGACACTTTGTTTTTCATGTTGTATTTCCTTGCTTTTTTCTATGTTCCCTTGAAGGAAAAAGATTAGGGCCAGCGGAACTGAAGAAGGTAATAAAGGAAAAAGGGTAATAGTAATATTGATAAAAGTTTGAAGAGGGGCCGTATCAGACATAATAAAATGAATATTTATCTCATGTAGGCATTCTAGAGTAATAGGGCGGAAAAAGTGGAGTACTTACAATGGAATGGAAAACCAAATAGAGAGAAATGTATATACTGATTTAAAAAGCCAGAATGATGAGGAGAGAAGGAAAGAGTAAGGAAAGGGCTGAAATGAAAAAGTTAATTAAAAAAAAAAAAAAGAAAAGAAAACTGACTAGACAAGATAGAAATTGACACTCGTGAAGTTGAGGACAAATGAAAAAAGGTGGAATGTAAGAACTACAACAGAAAACAGAAGGTGGAAAGATGAAGGAAGGAAAAGAGATATCTTCGGCAGACAAAATCACTATACACTGAGAATGGAAAATCAAGGAAGAAGAATCACAGAGAAGTAGAAATGATCTAGCAGCACCTAATTTATAAAAGGGGGAGAGAAGGAAAGAGGAAAGAAAAGCAAGCAAGAAAGAAACAAAGGAAAACCAAAGAAACACACAAGCATGCAGTCAAATAATGCTTGTACTTATGAACCTTATTCCTATAAAAATGAAATTAGCCTAATTATAATTAATGCCTAATATTGATCTCCTTGTTACTCAAATGTGGCTTCTCTCTAAGCAAAGTTCAACCCATAAACTTATAACTTTCCCCCTCATGTGGGACACCCCTCCCAGGGATGGAGCTTTCCTTGTACCAAGGGATTATTACCAAGCACCAAACAATGATGTATTTGGAAAAAGACCTTGACCAAGAGGGTGAAACATTAAATGCAAAAGAGTTTTTATGGCTTTTAAAATTTAAAGTGCGTTGGGAGTTCATTCTGAAAGATCCACACTTATGCAGGTCTCAGGCAGATCCCACTAACTGCACAGTAAACAAAGCCTCAAACAAAAGTGCTCCTGAGAGCTCTTGGAATACCCAAATGCTTTAGGCAAGGCACACAGCCTTGGGAAATCAACACCCCACATGTGGGCCCTATTTTGGAATATAAAATAATATATTTCCCCAATATAACAAAATTAGAATCATTTATAAATTCTGTACTCATGATTCATCTACTCCTTTTATTTGATCCAGTAATTATCACTATACTCATTAAATATATGTCCCAGAGACTTAAATCTTCTGGCTGTTCAAATGCCAGTTAAGCCCTGAATCTCAGCAGAGTTGCAGCCAGCAACTACTCTCTGATTCATCGCACTCACTCAAGACAACTAGCAAAATGATGGTGATGGACATATCCCATCCTGAAAAACAAAGAGTATCTACAACTGCAAGCACAGTTCCTTCTATTTACCTTGTAATATCTAAGCCCCCTCTCAACTGAAGCAAAGTGGACATCATTCCAAATTACTCAAGCCTGAGGAATGAACAAACCTAAGGGGGAGGGTAACCATGGATCAAAGTAGGTTTATTGTTATTGCAGTTATTGTCTTGTGTTAATGGAAGAACTTGTAACATTGATGCAAAGATAGTGGCTGCCAGAGATTCAGAAGGGAGAAGGAGGGATGAATAGGTAGAACACAGGGCATTTTCAGGGCAGTGAAATTGTTCTGTATGATCCTGAAGTGATGGAAACATAACAGTATATACTTGTCAAAGCCTATAAAACTGTACAGCAGAAAGCGCAAACCATAATGTAAACTACAGACTTTTGTTAGTAACAATGCTTCAATATTGGTTCATAGATTGTAACAAATGTACCACAGTCATAATAGGGGAAATTATGTGAATCCCCTATACTTTTACATTGCCTTACTGATATGAACTAAACAAATTTAACAGGCTCAGAGAATTATTGTCTGGAAGATAGGTTTACAGGAAATAGAAAGGGAGAAGAAGGTTGTGAGCCAACAACCACACAGGCATAATCTATAATAAGATGGAAATGTGTAGTTGGGCATAGAAAGGATATGACAGGAGAGTAGTGATACTATTTGATTGAGTGGTGGAGGTTTGATAGGTAGGTAGAACAGGGAGTTTAAGCTGGATAGTCCATGGAACTGCGGGGAGAGGTGGGGGAGAGATGAGGTGAACACTGGGGATTGTGGGTATGTGGTTCAAAGTACAAAATTGGGAACGTTCTTATGGCAATATGACAAGAAAGGGTTACTGGTTTAGAGTGTTGGATAGGGGGACATTCAGGACAGGGCACACCGGGGTAGACTTCTAGGGAGTGTGCAAGTGATAATTTTGTCATAATGTGTTGCATCAGTGGGTGGAGACCCTCATAATGAGTGGAAAGGAGCTGGACTCCCATCCTGGGGATGACCAATATGTTCTCCAACAAAGGGGTGGGAGTCTCTCGAGGACATAAGCAATTCCTAATAGGAGTGGACAAACCAGTGTGTCAAGAACTCAGTGTTGTTGCAAATAACTATGAATCTCGACATCCAGGTAGTGAAGCTGGGTGTTTGCCATGGGCCCCAAGGGGTGGGAGAGGGAAGAATAGAATAGATGGAACAGGGGGTATTTAGTGGGCCATGGAAGTGTTCTACATGATCTTGCAATGATGGACACAGACGATTTTAAATCTCATCAAAATTTATAAAAATGTATGGTGTAAAATGTAAACCATAATGTAAGCCAATTACCATGGTTAGTAGCTATGTTTCACTATTTGTATATCAGATGTACCAAATGTACCATCCACATTTAAAAAGGTATTAATATGGGAAGGGGGAAAGGGGAAAGGGGGAAAATGTTGGGTATATGAGAGTCCCCTACATACTGTATGTGTCTTTACTGAGACCTAAAACACCTTTGAATGCAAAATGAAAAAAAGTAAGACACTGGGGAATAAATGGAAGAAGATGTCACTGTAGATAAAGGACAACAGATATTACTGTGATGAAAGGCACAAAGTAAAAAAAAAATTAAATATTTTTCATTACTTTTTAATGAAAAGTAATGAAATTTTCCAAATTTTTAAATATTATTTTAAATTTTCTTTAAATTTTTATATATTTTATTTCTTATATTTAAGCCCATCATTATTATTTCACTTTCCTCTTAATTGTATTTGGCTATTTTGTTGGCTTCATTTTTGAAGTAGCTTCAGATTACATAAGGGTTACCACTGGGGTAGGGGAGGATCATTGGTGTTGGGTATCAGTGATGGAGAATACATGGGCAGCAGTTCATCTGGATATATATATAAATGTGCCTATAAATGTGTTCAAGTGTTCATGGGGCATTTTCACAGTGAGTGGAGATTCACACAGTAGCTGAGAGAATATTGAATTCCCATCCTGGAGAGCTCTGTCACATTCTCTAAATTAGCAACAACTGACCCACAAGTGCATGGACAATGACTGGCAAAGAAGGATGTTCCATTGATGGGCCCATGATATCAATGACTATGCTTGCGAGCCTTTGCTCTGGAAACTGAAACTTAGCCTAGTGCTGTGGCATGCATAAGATTTGCCTCCTGAGAGCCTCCTTGTTGTTCAAATGCGATCTCTCTCTAAGTCAAACTCAGCATATAAATGCATTATCTTCCCCCCAGCGTGGGACGTAACTCATGGGGATGAGCCTTCCTGGCACCAAGGGATTATTACCAAGCACCTACTAGAAATGCAACTGGAAAAAGACCTCAAATAAAAGGGGAGAATATAAAGATAAATGAGTTTATATGGCTAAGAGGCTTCAAAGTGAGTTGGGAGGTCATCCCAGAGGTAATGCTTATACACATCTCAGCAGGATCTCATAGACTGTCAAAATGTATACTACCTCAAATAATGTGACACCTGAGGGCTCTGGAGATACCCAGGTTCTATGGTTAAGGCAGATAGCTCCAGAGTTTGGTGCCTTGTTGGTGGGCCCTATTTTGGAGATTTTGCTCCTGAGAGTGAGAGAGTTGGACTTAGTTATGGCTTTCCAAGACATGGCTCATCTGTCCCTTCTATTTTAACCTGTACTTTGTGCTGGAGTTGATAGGTGTATGTCCAAGAGGCTTGAACCTTTGGGCTGTCCATATGCCAGCTAGGCTCTGAGCCTGTATGGAGTTGCAACATCTACACTTCAGTTCATTGGACTCACCCAGGACAACTAAGAAGGAGGTGTAGATTGACAACCACCATACCAAGGAAACAAGAGAGCCTACAACTGCAAGCAAGATTATCCCAATCATTAGCTATATGGGATCAAATCACCCTCTCAATTAGTGGTGGAGTGGACATCACCATCCCAGAATCCTCAGGATTGGGAATGAACTATGAACTAGATTTGACTTATTGGTATTCTACAACTGACTGTTGTGATTCTGCAATGGAAGAAATTACAGCATCAATGTGGAGGCAGTGGCCACTGGGGGCTCTGAGGGCAAGGGGAGGGAAAGACAATTGTATTACAGGGGGTTTTTCAGGACTTGGGAATCATCCTGAATGGCATTGCAATGACAGATATATGCCATTATATATCTTCCCATAGCCTGCATAATAGTGTGGGAGAGAGTGTAAACGACAATGTGAACTATGGTCCTTGCTCAGTGGCAATGCCCAAGGATGCATTTATCAATTGCAATGAATGTGCTACACTAATGAATGATGTTGATTATGTGGGAGAGTTTGGGAGGTGTGGGGAGTGGGGTATATGGGAATACCTATTTTTGTGTAACATTTGTGTAATCTAAGCATGTTTAAAAAAATAAAAATGTATTAGAAAATAAAGTAATATTTATAACCTGGAAAGCAAAAGGAGATACTGGGGGTTGAACCTGGGACCTCGTACATGGAAAGCAGATGCTCAAACACTCAACTACACCTATTCCTGTCCATTCTACTTAATTTTCCCTTTGTATTTTTTAAAATTTATTGAAGTTTATCACTTATACATAAACATATATACACAATAAGTATATAGTAACAGTTGTGAACTTACAAAACAAACATTCATAACATCATACAGGGTTCTCATACCTCACCCTACCAACAATACTTTATATTGTTGTGAAACCTTTTTAACTAATAATTGAAGAGCACCCTCAAAATATTACTCTTAACCAAAGTATCTTACATTTGGTGTATTTTCCATGCAACCCACCCTATTATTATTAATTGTTATTATTATTATTTTATATCATTTAGACATGAGCATACATAAACAATAAGTTTATAGTAAAAATGAACTTTCAAAGCAAACATTCATAACATCACCCAGGGGTCCCATACATCAATCTACCAACACCTTGCATTGTTGTGAGACATTTGTTACAAATTATGAAAGAATATCATCAAAATCTTCCTACTAACTATAGTCCTTATCTTACTTTTGGTGTATTTTTTCCTCTAACCAATTCTATTATTTTTTGTAAATATGTTTTTATGACAGTTGTAAACTTACAAAACAATCATGTACATGTGCAGAATTCCCATACTCCCCCCCTCTATCAACACACCAAACCATGGTGGAACATTTGTTACAGATTTTGAGATAATATCATCAGATTATTATCAGGTCCATAGTGTACATTTGGCACACTTTTTCCATACTCTCCCATTATCAACACAGTATGTCTTTGGCATAGATGCATGAGTATTACCTTATTACTGTTTACGACAGCCCATAGGTCACTTTAGTTGTATTTTTGTCATGCTTCTCCACATTCACACTCCCCTAAATAGTGATATACATCTTCTAGCTCACAAAGAACACTCTTGCAACTATGCCATCAACCAAAATTCTCATCCACCTCCAGATTGGTGTACCTTTTCTGGAAGAAAATTTCTTAAAAAATACATTTTATTATTACAAAGAAAGGGCCATACAATGAAAGTAGGAGAAATGGTAGAAAGGAAAAAGAGAAAAAAAAAAAAAAAGATTTGTCTAAGAACATTTATGAGAAACCCAGGCATCAGAATGATTGAAATACATGATAAAAATTTGGCTCCAAGTTACTAAACTTAAAGAAGCCATGACTTCTATAAATAGGAGACAAATGTAGAGACCCCATGGCTCAGGCAAAACAAGAGTTGGGGCTGAAATGGAGATGGCAGCACCTGGAAAAAAGATGTACAAAATTCTGAAAAGGGTTTGCTGTGTGAGAAAGATATTGGATGAGGAATATAGAGATGCTATTTTCTTAATGGTGAATTGTAGGATGATTTCACACTTGAAATTATGTGACTGTATAAATGATTTAAAAGTATAAATAAAATAATCAACTGAGGGAATTGCCTTCAGCAATGAGTGACATCTCATACAATCAGTTGAAGGCCTTAGAAGAAGTGATTTCAGCATTCAGGAGGAGAATTCACATCTCCACTTCAGAAAGACAGATTCTCCTGGGGAACTCATCAAGGACCTTCAATGGAGTTCCTGGTTTGCATCATGCCCTGCAGAATTTGGATTCTTGCGTCCCCATGGTTGAGTGAGAGGATTTTATGAAATCTCGTAATATTTACAGATACTGCCTTCTGGTTCTGTTTGCCTAGAGAACCCTAATACATCTTCAATATAATACACAATATTAAGAATAAAGCACACCACATGGCCATCTCAATAGATGCAGAAGAAACACTTTCCCAGATTCACCACTTTTTTCATGATAAAAAGACTCAGCAAACTAGGAATAGAAGGGAACCGCCTTATCATGGTAAAGAACACTTACAAGAAACCCACAGCTGTTTTACCGGATATTGAAAGGCTGAGCACTTTTCTCTAAGTTCATGAGAAAGACAAGGATGTGAGATTTTCCCACTGCTATTCTACAATGACTGAAAAAAAAAATCCATAAAAAATGGAAAGCAAGAAATAAAAGCATTTCTATTTGCAGATGACCTGATTCTATATATAGAAAATCTGAAAGAATGTACATACAAAAAGACTATTAGAGCCAATAAACAAATTGGACAAAGTTTCAGGATACAAGATTAACATCCAAGAATCAGTTGTGTTTCTATACACCAGCCAGGAACAATACACAAAGGAACCAAAGAAAGCAAATTTGTGCCCAATGCCATCCAAAAGTTTAAAATACTTAAGAATAAATTTAAGCAAGGAAGTGAAAGTCCATACACTGAAAACTACAAAACATTGATGAAATAAATTAAAGAATAGCTAATTAAATGGAATGGATATCCCATGTTAATGAATTGGAAGACAATATTTTTAAAATAGCAATGCTCCCTAAAGCAACCTACAGATTCGATGCACTCCTTATCAGAATTCCAATGGCTCTTTTGCAGAAATGAAAACACCAATCCTCAAACTCATATGGAATTCCAAGGTGCTCTGTATAGTCAACACAATATTGAAAAAAAAAGTTTGCCTTTAATATTTAAAAGCATAAAGGTCAGAAGACTTGGAAAGTCTGAGGAACTCTTCTGGATTAAAGAACTTTAAGAAGACGTGACAACTAAATCCAACACATGGATTTGATCCTGGATTAGGAAAGAAAAAGTTATAAAAGACTTCACTGAAACCATTAATGAAATTTGAATATGAACTACAGATTAGATAGTAATATAATAATGTTAAATTTCTGAATTTGAAATTGCACTGTGATTATGTAAGAGGATATCCTTGATGTTAGGAGTTAAGGCAGAATTATTTAGGAGTAAATGTTTACTCTCAAATGGTTTCTTTAAAGATTAATAGCAATAGTAAGAATTACATAAAAATATAGCAAATATGAACAATTGGTGATTCTATGTGAGGAATATATAGGACCACTGAAATATTTTTGCAACTTTTCTGTAAATTTTCCATATTTTTTCAAGACTTTAAAAAGTGATCGACATAATTTCTGTTCAAATTACATAGGCAAAGCAAATTAAAAATCGAGGCATGCATTGAATAGGTCAGGGAAATGCAATTCTATGATCTACTTAGAAGGATAGAGGGAGTAAATATTTATGAATATCCCTGATTTTCATTATGTCTTCAAAATATACAATTTCAAGCAAATGAAAAATAATAACCTCATAATATTTCTGCCTGTAAAATTGTCAAATGCTTAAAAGTTATAAATCCCAGTTAGCAAAAGCTTATGAAGACAATATTCTCATTTGCTATATCCAATACTAATGGGAATGTGGAATACTGCAAAATATCTGTATGATAATTTGGCAATACCTATTCAGTCTTTCATCTTCCAAGAAATTTATAACTTCCACCCAGTAATACCATTTCTAAGATACTCAGCTGGCACATGAATGTATTCATAGATAATGAATTCTTTGCAGTATTATTTATAATGATTAGAACAAGAAAACAATGCAATCATTCTACAGTAGAAAATGATTAAATGCATTTTGATATGTCTGTATGGTAAAATATAATTTGCAGTTATTATAAACAAGTTTTTAAAGAATACTGGAATATTCTTAGTATTTAATGCACTTGAAAAAAGCAAGGTCTAAAACTTCATTGACAGAAAAGAGTGAACTTTAAATATTTTGAATTTAAGCATGTGCTTTTTCTATGAATTTGTTTGCTTTTACTAAAATATAAGCAATGTACCTTAATCATTTTTAAAAGAAAAAAGATTATTAATAACAATATGTTACAGTCATCAAATTTTTATTTGTACAGAGATATGCAATTTCTTCAGCCCTAGAGCATTTAAGTTTATATTCCACCATTGAATTTCATTCTCGTTTATATGCTGGCCAATTTCTGGCATATTGCTTTTGCAGCTTTTAGCAAACTAAAACAGAAATTGGTACTAAGAGTAGGGGGCAACAGTTCCAAATGCCAAAAATACTATAAACCTTCTAATTTGCCAAACGGTAGATTTTGGAAGAAGTGTGAGATGATTGATAAAAAAAGGCCTAGACTACTTTGATCAGACTGTAGAAGGATAGATGCTAAGGGAACTTTCATTAAGCCTTAGAAAGAAATGATGAATGTGTCATTGCAAACTGGAAGAAAGGTGACCCTTGTTTTAAAGTGGCAAGAATTTGGCAAAATTGAGTCATACCACCATTATCCTTAGACTTACAGTATAATTTCATATCTCTGAAAATTCTTTCCATGGAATAAATGAAAACTTGCATTTTTCATTTAGTTAAATGAAAAACTAAAACTATCCACAGTAGCTGTAACTATCCACAGTTTTGATACCACAGCATTTAAATTTTATGCCCCTACAACTCATTGCTGGGAATGCTTTGATAAGCCAAATGTCAAGGAGCTAACAGTCTAGTGATAAATAAAGACATTCATCAAATGCTTTTCATACCTCCAATGACAGAGATGGCAATGGTATATATGGGTTTGGGGGGAAAAAGTCACCTAATATCTTTATTTTTATTTGGTTTTAGTGCCTTTTATTTCTTATGACTTTTGTTTTTAAGACAAGCAACTTTTTGAACACCACGTAAAGTGATTTAGTTTCCCATTGATTTGAAATGTCACATTTAGTAAACATGTATTTAATATATATATGAGACACATTTTGCTCTTATGTTTTTAGTTATTTTCTACCGATGCTACCTCCTGTGCTAAAATTCTGTAATTATTCTGCCCTACTTACTGGTTAAAGTCCAAACATTTTGGTTAAAATCTCAGCATGATCTTGTATGTCCCATGTGCACTGTTTTAACCATAGTAAATTGCTCATAATTTCTCACAGGCTTTGTAGTGTAACCCCACTTATTGCCTAAAATGTTTCCTCTTCTATGTCTTTACATTGTTAACTCCAGATAATTATTTAGGTGTTTCAGTTGAAGGATAATTTCCCCAGAAAAGCCAATAAGGATGGATCTCCTATCACACTACTTTTATGCCTTGTTCCTCACATTGTTCCCAAAGAAATCCTTGCCTCCCCCTGCATATGGCATTTATCAACTTAAAAAATAAACCATCTGCTTCTCCTGATTAACTAGAACATTTCTTCAGTAGAGGAATTCTAACTGTTTTTCATCTGGTCTAATGCTATCTAGTGAATAATAAATGTTTGTTGAATGAGTACCCAAAAATAATTAATTCAGAGCAATATTAGAAAAAAATTCCCATTGACATTTCTATAAATAATTAGCTTCATAATTTAGGGCAGATCCTGCATGTTTGCTGCAGAACCTGGGACAAATAAAGGATTTGACAGAAGAGGGACAAAAAGGAGAAATGCTGTCTATAGGGAATAAAGTGATGAAATGAGAAGAGTTGGAAATAAATCTATATAACATTTTAGGCTTCTAGTACAAAATGTGCACACCTAGTCACTTTAAATCTAATTTTATTTGATCCAGCCAACATGCTTAGAACAGTCCTAGAAGGATATAGGATGGATTATATCAAGGAATAGGAAGATGTGAAGTGGTTGAGGACTTGGGTAGTGATGGAAGAGGTTTTGGCTTGGGACCACTGGATATTTAATCATAAAATTGGAAACCTTTAACTAAGGTGATGCACAAGATACTTCTAGAAGAAATAGCATATAATGGGAAGATAAAATGCTAAGACTCCTGACTAGTCTGACATTGATTGAAGGGATATATCATTTCTTGGCCTCAAGAAACAAAGTGCTTTGGGCAACTTCTAGAAAGCAGAAATATTTTTAGTTTAGAAAAGAGCTGTCTTAGTCTCAGCATTGCTTTCCAAACAGAGGAAGAATTTTTTTTAACTTTTTGTAGAATTCAAACAAATAATGAGAGCCTGGAAAATAAAAGGATAAGTTCAAAGTTATGACCATCTTAAGGGTAGAGAGAGGCTCAGATGATTCTCATTGTCATGGATTACTTGTTTCTTACAGAAAACGGTTCTTGATATCACCCTCTTGAAGGATGCCCTAATATACTTATTTCTCAGTCTATAGATGAGGGGTTTCAACATGGGTGTGATGATTCCATGGAAGAGGGAAACCATTTTTCCCCAATCCTCAGAGGTGGATGGAGGTGGTTGTACATATATAGGTTGTTGTAGATGGCTGTTCCAAAAAAGAAAGACACCACAACAATGTGGGACCCACATGTCCCAAAGGCTTTTACCATCCTTCTGATGATCTGATTCTCAATCTTGCTTGAACTGTGAAGACATATGAGATGAGGATCAACATCACTGGGATTAGCAGAATTAGTACACTAAAGGTAAATAGCTCAGCCTCAATAGGCTTTGTGTCAGCACATGACAACTTGAAGACAGAGAACTTACAGAAGAAGTGGTCGACTTTCCAATGACCACAGTGAGACATGCTAAGGGTCAAAAAAGAGTGCAACATTGTATTGCTGAAACCAGAGAGCCAAGAATAAGTGGCCATCTTTAGGCAGAATCCAGGTTCCATGATGGCTCCATAGTGGAGTGGTCTGCAGATTGCTACAAACCTGTCAAAGGACATAACAATCAGGAGGAGGCACTGGGTGGCCCCCAGGGCCAGGAAGATGATGACTTGGGCCATACAGCCACCAGAGCTGATGGTCTTTTTATTCTGACAAATATTTGACAACATATGAGGGACTATGCTTGTGGTATAGAGATCCAAGTTGGGAAGATTAGTGAGAAAGAAGTACATGTGTGTGTGAAGTTTGGGTTCCTGAATGCATGCCATCATGATGGACACATTTCCAAAGCAGGTGAATGTGTTGAAGATCAACAGAACTACCAGGGCCTGTCTGAGAAGCCAAGAAGTATGAACTCTTTTGGGGCACTCTCATTTGCCCATGATGATTCACTTAGTTTTGATTACCTAAATTATATAAAATAGGAACACAGTCAATAGATAGTCATTGAAGACTCTTATTTGAACTGAATTGAATGTAGATTAATTATAATGAATAGATCAGCACCAAGTATATAATTTACAGTCAATTAAATGGAATCTTTAGGAATACCATATCCTAAGGAAGTTATTACAGGGATTACGTAATGGTGAAAAAGAAGTTCCTCTGTTTTCAGTAGTTTTGTTTGAATGACTTTATGAAGTAAATCATTACATTTAAATGCCATAAGATATATAAAATTATGAGCATACAATATGGAAAACTGTAAGTGTTGAATACATTGCAATCCCTCTCTTTTTTCTTAACTGCTAACCTATCTTCATAAACACTTTAATGCTTTTAAAAATATTATTATATTTTTAATGTTTTAAAAAATATTATTATTATTATATTATTATTAAAAATAATGCTTTTAATCCAATTATGTTTAATTCAGGTTTAAAATGTTGAACAAATTAATATAGAAAGTTGTAAGTTTCACCTAAATCTAAAATTAATCTGAAGAAATTCTGCTTGGTATAGTAACATCTTCATATGATTCTTTTGGGTTGCCATTTTATCATAAATGACATTTATACTGCACATTCCCACAAAGAATTATCATAGCTGTCTATGCTTTGATTCAAGATCATAAGATTATGGTTTACTTGTGATATATGGTAATGACCATTGGTGACATTTCTCCTTCTGCAAACATCTGAGTGAAAATGGTAAAGCTGGCTACCTAGCCATTGCTTAACTAATATGTGACACACACTATTCAGTGCCTGAAGCACATACTTTCTGTTCTTACTAAAACCCACATAAATAGGTATGATCTGCATTTCATTGCTACTGTGACTCAGTGAGATTAAATAACTTGCTTAAGTACATTTAGCAATGCCGAGGCCATGGCTCAGAATTTAAAAATGCACTCCTTCTTTTACATCCAATTTCCCCCAAGTATACAGATAGCACAACAAGAAGGACTGCATGCAACAATGGCTCTAAAGTAAAACAGGAACAAACCAAAAATTAAATAACCAGTCTGATTTTCTGCAGTCTGTGGAAGTTTTGAGATATTTGGTTTCATGACCTAAATGCACCTAAATTTCTTCAGTCTATTTTGCATGTTTAAGTGCAAGGTTTATGAGAGACTACACTGGTTGAATTAAGCAGAATTTCAAAGCATAATAAAAGAAGGCAGACTTAAGAAAGTAGATGAAATAAGGAGACTTAAGACAGACTTAAGAAAGAAGATGAAATAAGGAGAAGGATTAGCACATCTTATCCCATGATGTGTTACCTTCTTCAGAGTGGGAAAAACTGATAAGGGAAGTATAGCTTGACATTGGAAAATGTACATGAAAATGAATAGAAATGGCTATAAGTTTTGTAACTCCTTCTATTACATGCGGTTTTATTTTGGCC
>JAQZBX010063353.1:0-16694 GCA_029593785.1 Cabassous unicinctus | reverse complement strand
TGAAGAACTAACTCTTTTAAATAGTATTTTTCCTCTTTTTGATTTTGCTCTCTTTTTTTCTCTGAATTATTTGTTCTTAAAGAAAAAATAAAGCGAAGGAGGGAATTAAGTTTGTAACATGCGTTTTTCTTCTCAGAGTAAAACAGCTTAAAAAAGAAAAAAAACTACAAATAAAAACAGAACAAAACGAAACGAAACAGAAAGAAAGAAAGAAAAGGGTTGTGGTATTGGGATATTGCAGCTTTTGGAATGGTCATCTTTTCTTTTCCTTTTTATCTATTTTCATTAATATTAAGAGAGGAACAGATGAAAGTAAACAGGCTATATGGATGAGCTGTTAAGAGTTAGTTAGAAGCTCATAGCAGCATTTAAGCAGGCACAGTCAGTAAAATGCTAGTGGATTTGCAAATTATGCGCAGAAAAGCAAAAGGAAGGAAAAAAAACTAAAATTTAAAAAAAGCAAAGGAAAAAATAATCATATTGCGGATGCATGCTTGCGTGAGAAAACTTAGTGGGAGCAATGAAAAAAATGCCATTAGATTAAGGAGGTTTATTACTGAATTCCTTCCATTTTTTTAAACCAGTCTCTTTTAAAGAAATACTGCATATTCAATTTGCACAGTTAGTTCAACTCTAAAATCACTGTCATCACTGCTTCAACAACTGTTATGGGAAAAATAAACAAAACAAATGTTAAATTAAAGTAAAAAAAACAAAAACAAAAACAAAACAAAACAAAAGCAACTGAAAAAAAATCTACCGAAACATACAAAACCGTGTCGATGGTCATTTTAAAGAATGTTCAAATGTCATACGTGTTTAATGTTAATAAAACTATAATGGCAAGAAAAATTAAAAAACAGTTTAGCAACTATTTTAATGACTCAAAATGACATTAGCACCTGTAATCGGAGGAAGTGAAAGGCAAGGATTTAGGAAACATTCGCTGTGTTCTGAAAAAAAAGAACAAATTATACAAAGCCTTCAAAATTTTGTTTGTTTGTAAAAGCCTGGCCTTCTCCAAGGGACCTCTGAGATTGCCTATGCAGTATTTCTAATTTCTTCTAGAGAATGACAAACCTCCTTAATTTAAAGTGGGTGCGATTTACCACTGTAAAGGCATGCATCAGAACACTCAGGAACAGCCCAGTTAATATCAAACACTCACACATACCCTTGCTACTCCCCTAGCCCCCTCCTCACCTCTACTCAGACACATACAAAATTAGCAGACTACATAAATCCCGGCATAGGCATGCCTACAGCTCTCCAGTTACAGGCTTTGCAATTCTTTCAAAACACATTCCACTAGAATTACAATGTGCTTTTCATGCAACAATGAATGTTACTAGCTTTAAAAGGGCAGTCATGAAGCAATTAATTAAAATGCATAAACAAAAGGGCTGGCTAAGATGGCTTCCCCCCAACATCCTGGCCTTGAATTTCTCCTGCCTCCCCCAGATAGAAGCCCGACAGACAAGAGTGCTCCCCCGGGTACCGCTCCTTCCTCCGTACTGGGATGGTAACTTACCATTGGTCTCTCCCGGCTGCTTGTCCCTTTTCCTCTTCTTCTTCTTCCCCTAGATGAAACAGATGAAACCACAGGGAATTATTTCAAGAAACAGACAGGAAGAGGGCATCTGGGCTCACCTGGGAACATACTGGTCGTCTCCATCCACACCTGCTCCTTGAGTGTTTGCAACCTCCAACCCCTTTAATTCAAATGCCCTTGACTTGTGCTCCGCCCCGAGGGACACACACTCTTTGGGAGAAGAGAACGGATCAGCAGGTGATAAAAGAAAGACCTCGTGCCCATACTCGAACCTGACCCAGGGCATTTGATCATTTCATTCCATAAAAGGAAGAGGAGTGGATGTGGAAGAGTCAAGAAGTGTGGAGTGACAGGGCTGCAAGGACAAACTCTGTGAAGGATGCCTTGGCTCAGAAAGAAAAAAGGTAAAATAGAACCAGAAATCATCTGAGCTCCTTTCAAAACTGTTGGATAGACATCCATGGAAGAGGAAGCTCTCTCTGTTCTCCCTTAGCTTGTATAATGATTACGATAATAATCATCATAACAGCTAACATTTATGAATGCTATAGCAAGTCACAGAAAGCCCTCTGTCAAAGAAGTTGAAAAGAAATACCAACAAGCGCCCACCATAATCAAATCCATAGAGCTTCACTCTGTTTTCCTTGCCCCACAGACTGTCCCCAGGGGCAAGGAAGGAGAGAGAAAGAGTTTAATGAGTCACTGTAATATCAGTCTGGCAGTTCCCCTTACAAGAGAGAAAGTTTCTATAGCCCTAACATTTACTGAGCACATACTATGTGCCAGGCACGATTCTAAGTGCATTACACATACTGACTCATTTCATCCTCACAACAATCCCATACAAGAGGTATTATCACCATTCCAATTTTACAGATAAGGAAACCGATGCCCTGCAGGGTTACACAACTCCTGAAGTCATGCAGTCTGCACGTGGGGGCGCCGTGGCTGCAGAGCTGGTGCTCTTAGGCTACACTGCCTCCATGTGTACTCCTGTTCTTTAAGGACACGTTTTCAATTGGCTAAGGGTGAGGAATGGTGTGGAGTCATTCACTTTCTCCATCTTGACTCTCCCCGATGTCCCAGCCTGCTCATGGATGTGAGGGGGGACAGGAGAAGTATGCACACGTGAACCCCTCATTTCAGGTCTGAAATTACTTCCCCTCCCTCACTTCATTAGCACCAGCTCTAGCCATGTGAGAGTTAATGACCCAGTATAAATAAAAGTCTCATACCCAAAAGAAAGGGCCTTACATTTGTTTCAGAATATTGAAAATAACAATACCTTTGCCTAAAGTTTCTCATGGTATGCTGATGTCAATTCCAGAAAAGGACAAGGATAAGTAGAAAACTTGAGGATCCTTTGGGCCCTGACAGGAGAACCTCAAAGGCAGAGATGCCATAGGGTTTGGATCCATCCAAGCAGCTGAGATCCAGCTCTTTCAGAGAAGCTCCCTCAATTGCTGTAGGTCTTGGGGCCACTGCCACTTGGGAAATTACATTTTCACCTTCAGTGTTTGTTTGAAACACTTAGTTTCTTGGAATACACTGAATTTAGAAAAAGGCATTCACGTGCCTTCTGATGAGGTACACGCCTCACGAGCCTTCAGCTTGAGTAAGGAGCAGAGTCCACCTGGCGTCTTGGGATAGGCAGGAGGGTCTAGTCTCAGTATATTGGGGAGACTGACGTAAAACCTTAAATGGGCACAGAACTGTCTCAGCTTCAAGGAGCATCATCATCCAACATACCCTAGAGTTTTTACGTCATCTTTAAAACAGGGTTCACCCACTTCCAATCTCTTGCAATATATTCTTAAAGGCAGTTGAAAATTCCTCTACCCACAGGAAGCGGTCAGTTTAGAATAAATATAACTGAGATATTCATGACTGAGGAAATTACCATTTGGACCAAAGGCTTCTAGAGGACAGGAGCTGTGTTTCAATAGGAAGGGGACATGAAGAAACTTAATAAACTCATTAGTAAAGTGGGAGGCGTGTCCCAAGGGAGGCGGCCACCCTGTTACCTCACTAAACGTAGCAAACAAAAGAAAAGGCCTGATATAAAGGAGCGAGGGAGACATCAGATCAGATGAGCAAGGGACAGGTCTTATGTCCTCTACCTAATCTAGAAAAGTCATAAAGGAAAGGATGCTCTAAAATAATGCTGGTGGTTAAGTATCACTATGGTCCCAAAATGTTTCCTCTTATGCTCTAGAATGTGCCAAGTCTGTCAACCCAAAATTGACTGTTTTACTCAGTTAAACCATCCTATGGTAGCAAAATAAAGGCTTTTGTCACCACTTAGCCAGAAAAGGAGAAATGTTAAAGATACATGTAGTTAACTTAGGAAACTTTTTCCAGAAGAACCTTTCCGATTTGCAGGTGACCAAAGTAATTTGTAGAAACTCCTTTCTCAATATAGTTACAAAGAAATACTAACAAGGTCGCACCATAATCAAATCCATAAAAGCTTCCACCCTAGGATTCTTGCCCCACAAACTGTTCCCTGGGGCAGAGAAAGAAGGAGCGTGTAGGTGTATGGTATGTGTGTGTCTGTGTGTGTCATGAGTCACCGCAATACGAATCTAGCATTTCCCCTACAAGAGATAAAGTTTCTGTAGCTCTAAATCCGATCTACCTCTAAACTTTCTTTCAGGCCTTATTGGAGTTCCCCTATTATACCAAACCATCTTCCCTATGCAAAACTGAGCAAAAGTCATTTCAAGTGCCTTCTGAAACCTAGAAAACATTGCACAAAAAGCCTCAGGCAATATTTCATCCGAATGACTTCCAGGCAAGTCAAGCATAGCATTCTTTTGAAGCTATCAAAGTTCACCTTATGCCTTTATGAAGACTGCACATCCAGCGCAATGCCAGGGGCCACCATGCACTAGACCATAGTGTGAATGGCACCTGCTACAGCTGCCATGAATGGCGTGCCCTGCACAGCTGTTCGTGAAGGCTCTGCTATGACCAAGTCTACCTATTGGAGATATGATACCTACTGTGTAGTTTGACTCCTCTCTGTGGCACCATTCTAGACTATGCAAAGAATTGGGCCTGCAGCAGATAAAAGACGGAGATGAACTCCAAGAACTTCTGACCCCAAATCAGGAAAGTAACTGTGCTGACATGATCTATGTGCACGGAGGCTGCCTGCTGCTGGAAAGCTCCTCCTCAGGGTCAGGTGAGGGTGAGCAGCACGTGTGGGGGACAGCACTGACGTTCTCCTCCTCCTTTTAGCTCCACAAGAAAGGATTCCCTACTGTACACATACTGAGGATAAACGGGACGGTACTGAGTGGTGATGACCCCACGCGTGCCCATCAGGCAGTGATGTAGGCTCTCAGCAGAGCAGACACTCCATCAGGAGGGACCAGCACTAGTTGCTTTGTCAATTCCCAGGAGGAATGCCATCTAGAGACTGGTGCTGCAAGCAAGGGGGGGGGCGGGGGAGACGGACGGATGGACAGATGGGGAGGAGCTGGAGGGAGATGTGGGGGGGGAAGCAGCTAGGACACGGGAGTGAGGCCCGACCATCTCCGCCCGCCATTCTCCCACCTCTACAAGCCCAGGAGCTGACGACAAGCATGGGCTGAAAGGTACGAGAACAAAAAGGGAAGAGACCTGCAATGGCCAGGTGAGAGCAAGCAGAGAGCAGTCTTCCCTCAGGGCCCACAGTTTCCTGCGGATGCTTGGTGCTTTCCTGGTGGACAGTAAATTCTGAGAGTGTGAAGGATGCCTGATTCAGCTCTGACAGTCCGGAATAATTTAATAGATCCCAACCCCATGTACAGAGAGAGCCGCACAATGGACAACATCAACAGGAAAATCAGGTCCCAGAGCATCAACGGGTCAAGGAATCATCCCACAGCTTCATGATGCCAACATGAAAGGGAGGAGAAGACCAGCACTGGCAGTGGACGCAGATGGCAAAATCACTTCATGCAACCAAATGGCACCTAATAAACCATCAGGCAAAATAAGACACACCCCCTCCATCTAGAGAGCCCAGGAAGCCCAGAGCTTCGGCTACTGGCCAAACGCAGAGTAAGAAAGAAGAGGTGGGGGTGAGGGAGGGAGAACGACAGAGGCGTCCAGCTGAAAAGGAGGGCAAGTTTATGGGAGGAAGTGAACCGTGTGTGTGCTGCCCACTGCAATTAGTAAAAACAGTCATTCTCCAGCGTTTTCTGAAGAGTAAGAGAGGAGATTAGGCAAACCCTGCAGATGAAACAGAAAGCACAGGGGCACAGGCATCGCCTAACGCCCACCCAGCCCCTCCCCCAGCCGGGCCCAGAGTCACTCAGTTCCTCCTGCCAAAGGAGGACTTCTACTACCTTCAGGGATATTCCATCATGCCCCTCACAGGGTGAAACACGCTTTCACTTGTGCACAGGGCATTGTTTTGTTTTTCCCTCTTAAGAGAGACCTGCAAGTTCAACTGTCTCCCGCTGTCCCTACCTTCCAGGTCTTCCCGCAAGGCCACGCCACTGCTGGGAGCACAGGCGCCTAGTCTGCTGCGCAGCGGCCCTACTGGGCATATCCCAGAGCCACACGTATTCAAAGACATGGTCAAGCAGGTGTGGACAGCCCCAAATAGACCACGTCTGCCCTGAGCGGGACGCGGGAACACCAGCTACTCCCCTGAAGAGCTGCTGCAGTGCTGAATGGAGCCGCATTGGAAGTCAAGGCCAGATCCTCCAGGGCAGGCTTTGGGCGAGATGCTAACGGTCCGGAAATGGGCAGGTACCGTTCCCTCTGTCCATACGGACACACAGTACCTCTGCACAGACCCCAGAACAGAGAACAATGATCCACCTACATAGTTATCCCGTGCAGACCAGCCGGGGTACAGCTGCATGTGAAGCTGTCGCTCCTTCCGGGCCAGCTCGTAGTATTTTGCTTGCTCTTCTCTGGACAGTGCATGCCACTGGAGGGGCGTGGGGGGAGAGAGACATGCAAACAGGTCACCAAGTGCACCGAGGCCAGAGAATGAACAAAGCTTCGCTTTCGGGTATAAAGAAATGGTATAATCTACAGATGCTGACAGTTTGTCGGCTCCCGGCTTAGGAGTGCGCAGATGAAATTTGATTTGTCATTTATATCATTCTATCATTGGCTCTCTCTCTCTCTGGAGGCTAAGGGGGGTTACGGTTGTGGTTGCTCAATGTTACTGGAATATGGAATTACTGGTTTTGACTCCATAAAGGCTGGTAAAGGGGTCAGACAGGTACTGCCTGCCACCCCAGCGGCTGTGTCCCGGTTCATTCTGCCCCTAGTCCCACGGAAGCAAGGTACCTACCCTTCGCCCGAGGATCTGGTTGATGGCCGCACTTTCTTTCAACGTGCATTCGGCTACTACCTTCGCTCTCATTTCCTTCATATACAACATGAATGCATTAAGAGGTTTCTTTATATGGGGCTTCTTCTTTTCTTCTTCCTTTTTGGAGTCCTGATGCTTTCTGGAGAAAACAGACAGACACAACCCAATAAAGAGCCACATGGTCCAACTTCCTCCCAAACAGAAAGCCCATCTCTTGCCTCCCTGGACCCAAACCTAGCAGTTTTGAGTAAAAATCACACTTCCCCATTTGGTCTCCTCCACCCTGGAAAATCGAAACAAAAACAGCCTGGGGACGGAGTAGGGGGAGAGATGGATTTTGTAATTACTTCCTCAAGTTTCATAAGTATATGATTTTCCCAAGCCAAAGGGAAAGCACATGGTTGCCATCTCCATCTCATCAGGATTCTGGTTCTTTCAGAAGAAAACCCCAAACATTGAAACGGGGTTAGAGGACAGGGAAGTGGTGACAAATCTCAGTCCATGCAATACACAAAAAGATAGTCCCGCTCGACCCCACAGGGGGTGCAGTCACTGAAACCCTGCCCCTGTCCATTTTCTCCTTCTTTGTAAGGAACCCAGACCCCACGCAGGCTGGGATTTGGTGCGCTCAAACCCAGACAGGCCAGCCTTAGGCAAAGGGCCCCAGCCTCCAGCCACGGCGGCACGCCGGGGCAGAAGGAACCGGTGAGGAAAGCAGCACTTACGAGCTATGGAGTGAGCCGACGTCGCTCTGGGAGGATTCCTGTTTGACTGTTGGGGTGACTATGGCCGGGTGGGGGATGCCCGTCGTGTGGAGAGTGTGATGTGGTGGGACCATATGGGGAGGGAACCTGGAAGACAGGAAGCTGTGTAAATCGTCAGAATAAAAATGAATGAATGGGGAGGGATGTGCACACACAATTAAAAAAAAAAAAAAAAAAAAAAAAAAAAGTACATAACACTCACATGAAAGCAACCCGAGGCATATGAAACCTGTCAGCATTAATTAGCAATAAATTAAACATAATGATTCTCATAATGTCATTAAAGCCAATCTTCCCCTTCATTATTGCTACTGACATGAGACATTACAATTTTTAACATCTTTAGGAAAAGACAAATTCAACTAATATGCTTGAGCAGAAAAGTGGGCTTCAACTACCTGCCGGAAATTGTGTGTCCACTTTCTTTCTGAAGCATTATTAGTGGCATCTAAGAAAACAATTTCCTAAGTCCTAATCAGCTCTAAAATGAAAGTTGAAATCTTTTGTTGTATATTGACAGCTAAATAAAATATTAATGTGGTTGAATATACACACATTTTTGACAATGCTGCGTATGCCTCATTAAGCCTCATTCTGTTGATGGAGTGCAATAAAATTTTTATTTTTCTCTAGTGCTGGGCCCCGCCATATTGACAGGAATGGGAGACAGTAAGGCAGAAAGAGGCGGGGAAATCCAAATAGTTCCTATTTGATTCGCATCATAAATCCTTGGCATTTTTTAAGAAGTTTGTATTCTCTTACTGAAAGATGCCAAGAAAGCAGTACTTTTACATACTCATGCACAAATAAACCTTTGAGTCCTGATTTGTATGTCCTTTCCAGCTTTTAAATTCTAGGATTTCTCAATCACTTTTACCTAATACGTTGCAAATGTTATAAAAGGCCTTCTAAATGATCATCAGAATTGCAAATGAAGTTAAAAGATGAGTAAAGTTCGTGTTTTCTTCTCTAATGCTGCTCATTTTTAGGAAAGTTCTTGGAAACACATCTCACACCCTGAATTGGCCCTTACCAACCATGGACATTAGCCAGGACATAAAGAGCTAATTTCAAAATACTCTTGGCCCATCTGCAAACTGATGACTGCACCAGACAAATGGCTTTCCCGTTTTCTAATATGCATAGAGTTACCATGATCTGTTAGAAGAACTACCCATCTTTAACTAACCTGTACCGCTGCAGAGAAAAGTAGGGTGAGGGGCACAGAGGGTAAGGTCCCCCAAATAAGCAAAACGGCTGGCTCCTGCTCCAACCTGGCAAGGTCATGCAAGTGAGCAGACTGGGAAGCTGTTCAGGTGAAGGGGAGCCCAGATGGCAGCAATCGTTGCTTTCTTAATAAAATCTAAACCAAAAGGAGCTCAACATGCCATCCCAGGAATAACCACCCACTCAAGAGAGCCAATTTCACTGGGCCCTTATTTTCAATTGAGACAGCCAGATCTCGTTCTAGGCAGCATAAGGGAGCTGGAGGCACAAATGTGGGTTTTTATCAGGAGGGTTATTTCAGAAGGAGCATGTATTTATCAACAAGACTCTTTTCATATGAGGACTGGAGATGAGAATAGCTTCCATTTAACCAAAATAATGTAACAAATGTTAACTTGAAAATGATGAAAATTAAAGTACTAACGAATCTACAAAGAGCAACAGAGAGAATATCAATGCATAATGCAGATTTCTGAAGGGGATCCAGAGTCTCGGGGAACATTTGACTTAGAAATTATATTCCTATGTGGCCCTCTCCTGCCTTTGCCTTTACAAATTTAAGCCAATGCTCTAAGCTTGGTAACAATTTTAATTAAAAAATCATGTCAGTCTTTTAGAGTATCCAAAACCAAAATGAAAAAAAAAGTAAAAACCAACCAAACATCCCCCACCCCCCACCCCACCCCCCCAAAAAAGAGAAGAAAAAAACCCTTAGGAGACCCTTAGGTTCCTGAGTTGCACCCTCTTCCTTCCCATTGCTCTAAGGCCTCTGAAGAAACATAAGCTAAGAACATGTGTTCTTGGAAGCCCTTAGGTGAAGAAGTGGGTGGAGTGGCAGCATTTACTATGGATTTTAAAGGCTTGACATTCCTCAAATACGTATGTCCCCCTCCTGCAGAATGAGATGTGTGCACAGACGTATGAAAGAGCAAGGGGGCAGAGATAAAACACCGTGTGTGGGTGTGTGTGTGCACACCAAATATCACAGCTGGCATACATGTGGGGCTGGGGACACATTTCCAGTGCAGCAACGTAGAACCTATTACTCCTTAGTTCCTCAACCTACACGCACATTCAATGTATCTGAAAACACACGGCAGAGAACAAGTGTGTACGTACGTGGGGCATAGGCATGCCTTCACTTAAGAAATTCCTTTCTGCAGACAACTATTTCATGAAATGCAATAAACACCCTAAAAATTCTCAGCAGCTCATTATACCCCCATCTGCTTTTATGGCTCCAAGCCAGAATATAATGATGACCCTTAACTTGTTAAGGACAACTAATTTTTGTTTCTGGCTGTCTCGGGGGCTTCTCTCTTACTCACTCCCACTTTACTTCACTGTTGACATGTTTCTGTTAACTGGGTGTCATCTGCCGGCCTTGATTTTATGCACAAGCAGTAGGATGCATTTTCCCGTGCAACAATCTTGCTTTGAGTTGCATTAGCTTTGTCATTATTCTCTCATTTTCCTCCTTGCACTTGTAACATTTCATCTCTTCCTGCCTTATTTTTTGTGAGCCACGGTGCACCCACATTATGGTTTATACATGATCTCGCTCCCTTTGAAGCCGGCAGATTTCAGAGCCCGCTCTCGTCAGGAGAAGAGCCTTGCACCAATTTAGCAGGCTGAGGGCCTGGAGCTCCAACATCTCAATCTAAAGGGGGTCACAGGGTGGCACAAGTGAGTGTCAGCAAGAGCTGTTTAATTGCCAATCTAGGCTTCTCCATGGTGTTTAAAGTATAATGACCCATCACTTAATTCTGAGAAGTCCTGGCCCCGCTGCTGAATAGAATGAATATCAAAGGGTATTCTGGAACAGGGCAAGCTGTCTACATTTCCTATAACTGCCATAAGTATAATAGACCTATACTTCTGTCGCCCCATTACCACAATAATGTATTTAATTTGCTGTATACGCTTTTTAACTAGCTACCTTTCATGAGGCCTACCTGGGGAATCGGCTGCCTCCCCTTGCGCCCCTCACCTTTCCTCCCACCACTCCTTCCCCTGCCTCCACCCCCGTGCCCACCTATAAATCACTGACTAGCCTCCTCACGACAACTAATCGATAAGCTTAACCCCGATCCCTACGCCCCGATTACGTCACCACTTGTAACCTCTGGAATCTACCAAGTAAACAGACACCAAAAATAACCAGGTGCTGGGATGGCGGGAGGAGGAGCTCAGATGATAAGCTGCTCGGAAGCCGCTCTCCTCCTGGGAGACTCCCTATTCGACCCCATGCTTGACGAGGCTGTGATGACATTATTTAAGGAAAATAACCTTCCTCTCCTCACGCAGGAAGAGAACATGCAAGCGTTTTCCTGCCCAACCAATACTGATTTATCACACGTGGGAAATGTGTCTTTATAAGTGCACGATACGGCTGACTTGATGCAAATATTACATACACTACAATTTGTGTTTTATTTTAATGAATACAATTCTCATTCTCTCCCTCACCAAAACCACTCTTTTTGAAAGGGCACCCTGGCCACTCTTTCCAACCTTTCCTCTGGCTTTGGGCTTCCCATGTTGGCCACAGAGATCAGGGAGGAGGCTGAGGGACAGCAGCCCTGCCATGTAATGCATGCTAATTTAATTATGTGCCATCATCAAAATGGATTAGTTGTTTCAGCCCATCAGGATAGTCTAAATCTCCACCGATTTAATTAAGTTGACTGAAAATCAGATGAACAGAAAATAAAACTATCATTAGGAGCAATTAGTGACTACTTAAACATACTGCTGCCAACCAGTTTGTAAATAAACTAGCAGTCACCAAAAAATTAGCCAGAATTAATTAGAGACAGCAAAAGGAGAATATGGGGATTAGAATGTACAAGATATATCAATGTACAATGTACATAAAGGCACATATATAATGGTATACTTAAGAAAAAATGTCTGAATCTATACACACATAATTAAAAAAATTTTTTTTTTTTACTTTCAAAGATGTAGAACTACACAGGCCAATAGCACTTGAAATGTGGCTAGTTCAAATTGAGATGTGCTGTAAGTATAAAATGCCCAGATTTCAAAAGCTAAGTACAAAAAAAGAATGTAAAAATCTCTAACAGCTGCTTTATAGTGATTACATGTTGAAATAATATTTTGAATACATAAAATATTATTAAAAATAATTTCTCCTCTTTCACTTATTAGAAAAATGCGCCTACTAGAAAATTTAAAATTCCGTATGTGGCTCACATTACATTTCTACTGGACAGTGTTACTTTAGGGTATGTGTGTGTGTGTGTGTGTGTGTGTGTGTGTTTGGGTGGGTGCTTTCATATTGACCCTTAAGAGCCTGAGATTTGAAAAGATCAATCACCCCTTTCTCAAATGCGTCTTTGTATACTAATAAAATTACCTCCACCCTCTCCTTTCTTACTCAAAATAGGGCAACAGAGAAAGACACTGAAAAAGATGTGGATATCCTAACTATTTCTTCCTGCCTCCTTAATTTAATTATATATATTGCTCAATTAATCGACTCAAAAATTAAACCCAGAAAGACATCACCTAGCTTGTAAGGCAATTTTTCAGTGCTTTCTAGGAGTTGAGCCTAATGCTTCATTTTGCACCATTAGAACTACAAGTAATGACGTTAACCGCAGTCCCCGGATGGCATCGTGGCCATCGAGAGAACTTTCTGCAGAGTTGCCCATGGCCCCGGGTGAGGGCCTCCATTTTGGGAACTCACCTGGACATGGACGCATTGACAGTCAGAGCTGTTGGGTAGGGGTGTCGGAATCCTCCTGTTGTGATTGGGTACACTGGCTGACCTTGCCTACAAAGAGGGGGGTAAAAAGTGAGAGAGTGGAAACGGGTGGAGGTGGGGAAAGGAAAAAGAAGAAAAGGGAAAAGTTCTCTCTGCACAGTAAGCTTTATTCTCATTTGATCAGAACAAAAATCTTGGGGATTGTACAGGAAGGATCAAAGGGAAGAACCACAGAACAATTTGAATGCCATAAATCTGATAGGAATGGCTAATTAAATTTTATAACCTCTGCTTATGTCAATAGAGACCCTCTCCCCAAGCTGAAACTAGGTGTTTTGTTGTAATAATTAAAGGCGAAGTCTCGCTTGCTTTAATGGAGCCATCACACTAATTGAGGGCTACACATCCAAAGGAAAACAATAATGAATGTAAATTTATACCAAAATAAAGTACAGTGAATCAAAGGACTTCAGTTGCGCTTTGGGCCTCTTTCGGTATTTAGATCTCGGTGAGAAAACATTAAATTAACAGAGCTTAATTTGTAGCCTTTTGTCAAATTAACAAGTGTTGACAAGAGCTACAGGGGGGGGAGAGTCCCCAAGAAGAATTGTGGGTAACCAATAGACAATCACACCTCATTACAATAATTAAAAAATACAGCAACATGCAAAATAGCATCCTCATGAAAGACACACAACTTTTTCTGCAGAGGGTTGTCTGAGTTGGCTATTCCTTTTTATCCAGCCTTCAAATATTTCCCATCAGCTGAGTGGGGCAAATGATGACTGAGAACTATAAGGCATGGCCTATCCTACTTAAAAAAAAAATGGTCACAGGCCCATGTTATGTCTACACTCCCAAAGAAAAATAAGAAGAAAAATAAACAGGAACTAACTACGCCCAGATTTGGTATGGCTACTACATAAGAGCTGTTTTTAAAAAACTGTAGAATCTGTTCAACCAGAGAAAGAAGGTTAGAACTGCTGAGGGAGGGGGTGAATCACTCTAGAGTTGTCATCTTCTTTACGGCTAAGTGTCTTCCCTAAGACCCCAACTTTCAGGGTATTATCAGGATTATATTCCTGTTAGGATTCAACAAATTGTCCTGTACTTTTTAAAGAGTAGACGTCACTCACCAGCCTAGAAAAATATACACAATCACAAAGCACATTACACACACACACACACACACACACACACATATAATGCTTGTACATTAAAGGAATTTCTACTCTGAATTTTAAAGTACACATTTTAAAATCCATCGAAGGATGGTTGATATTACTTTAAAAGGGAGACTGGGAGACGGGAAGACAAATCGTAAAAGGCAGTGGCATCACCTGGGCACTGACTGCCAGGCACTATCTGAGGAAGGGTCCCCGTGCTAGAGCGAGGGTGTGGGCTGCTCCCCCCACCACTCATAGTTAGGTAAAGCATCTGACACACAGAATCTCAGAGATGCTAGCTAAATAACATGGAGCCACAAGCTAGACAAGGCTTCCCACTGTTGTTAACCTTGGGAGGATGGCCAGGATGGGGTTGAGAGAGAATAAGCCCTAGCCCCAGCCCATTCCCACTCCCTTGCACTCACATGTGAAAGCCTGAAAAGGGAGCACTTGCTTCCCTGTCCAATGGCAAGACTGCAGTTTGGGGTCACACTAGCAGAAGAGCCACGATCAGCTTCACTGGATGGAAACCCTCTAGAGATCAGGGGTTCTTAACCTTTTTTGTTCCACGGACCCTTTGCCAGTCAGGTGAAAACCACAGACTACTACTGTAATTTACTGCATACATTCATAAGTGAAGGAAATGCTAGATTTCAGTCAGAGGTCAGAGAAAATAAAGATAATAAGCTGACTTTTTTCAATTCAAGCTCACGGACCCCCTGAAAGCTTTCCACAGACCCTTTGGGTATCCGTGGACCCCTGGATAAGACCCCCTGCTCTAGATAGAGCCTCCTGCAATTCCCCAAGTATCTTAAGGCACCTTTGCCCACAGAGTGGCACCTAGAGCTTTGATGGTCATGGATCCAGAACGCTGAGTATCAATAGCCGTTTACCTACAGAATCCATCTGAAGGGCTGATTGCCTGCTTTCCCACAGGGCATCTTAGCAAGCCCCTTCCCATGCTTTCCCACTAACGACTCTCCCTTACCATCCACCCGTCTTCCAAAATACACATTCATGCACAGAATAAACGATAAGCATGCCCATGTAAAAAAACAAAAAGGAAATTAAAAAATGGAACTCCTTACTGTGGTACTAACCATCCTAGCGGATGGGGGATTTGTCCTACAGTGCCAGGCGAGAGTGGGTAATACGGAGATATATCTGGAGGATGCGGAGGCCGTGGGATTCCTGAGGGAAGAAAAAGAATTTTAGGTACAAAGGTGGGAGAAAAGGAAAGAGAAACTGTTGGGGAATGGGAACAGGGGAAAGATGGAAGGGAACTGCTCTTCCGTAACTCTAGCACGAGGTCCTCCTCGCTGTTGTGCTCCTAAGAGTTCTTGGCAGCTTTCGGCTCACTTTCCCTTAGCCCCAGTTGGGAAAATTGGTTCATCTAATTCTAGATGGATTGATACAATGGATAGCACTGGACAGAGTCAGAGAATGCCACCTTGGGTATTTCTGCCTCATGTGATTGCTGTGATTATTTGAATAAAAGGCACCTAAAGGGTTTGACACACAGTAGGTGATCAACTAATATTAATTCCCTTTGTCCTCCCAATTTGTCCCTTCACCTCCTTGAGTTCTAATAACTTACCTACATGAGAGCTACGCCTCTATTTTCTAACATACTTTCTGAGTTACAGTTTTTGAAAGGTTACTTTGTCTTCTTTTTATATAAAAAAAAGCTGGTGCCCTTAGGAAGCCTCCCCTTCACCTCAGGAGTTGAGCTGTAGGAGAAGTTATCCCAACACCATCTGACACCGTACCTCCAGCTGAGAGGACACAGAGATGCTGGAGGCCTGGTGAGCTTGATTCTAGAATCTCATTCACCGGAGGACAGGGTCACCTGTGTGAAAGGACCCCTCTGCTGACTGGGTACTGCGTCGCTTGAGGGCGGGTGGGGGGAGGTAGGAACTTTTTACAAGGCACACATGAATGAACCCTAAATTCCATCAACTTTAGGAAGCCAGGACGCTGGGAGCAATGCTGACAGGGCGGAAGTGATCTCCACAGTTGAAGTTGGAAGCAGAAGGAATAACACCAAAGAATTAAAACAAAGTATTGAAAGGAATGAGCTGCACATGCATGGATAAAAACTATTTCATTCATTTTTTATTCACTCAGGAAGCTTTTAATCTGTAAATTTAGTCTCCCTGGGTGACATTTTCATGCAGGCATTGCTTTCTCTCTACAAAAAAACCCAAACAGATTAACTGGGTTTGGACCATACACAGAGCCATTTACACACTTGAAAGAATGTTTGCAGAGGAAAAGTAAACACTCTACAGACGTTAATCATGTTTTACGATAACCATTTAAAAGCCAGTCCCTGTACCACCATTTTTAAAATGAGAAGTCGATGGCGGCCTCCTGCAGCCTCCTGCAGCCACTGAGTGTGAGTCTTGGGCCCGTACACACACAAGGGGGCTCAGTGGCAGGCAAGGCTGGTGAGAACCAGCTCATGTGGGGCTTCATTCAGGAGCAGGCAGGCTATCTCAGCCCGACACCAAACAACTCCCTCTGGCAAAGTGACCCAGAACCACCATTTTAAATCCATCCTTCTAATTCAGCAGCTAGAACAGGAACCTCTGACTGGCGACAGCCTGAAAGACGCGCCCCCAACCACAGCCGTTTTTCCAGCACCACCCCCCGTGAGCTGTGGCTGTCTGCTCATTTCAAATCTTGTTGTTGGGAGGTTACAACTAAAACCACTTTCTCTCTCCCCACTTTGGGGAAAAAGCAGTAAACAGGTAAGTGGAATGGAAAGAGGGGTAAGCGTGAAAGCTGAAAGATAAAGTGACAATTCAGTCTAAGATACTATATGAAATGATGAAACCTTCGAGGGTTTTGTTTTTCACATCTGTAAGATGGGCTTGATAATACCCAGGGTATCATAGGGGAGGAATAAGCCAAACGAATCATTGAG
>JAQZBX010063352.1:0-16708 GCA_029593785.1 Cabassous unicinctus | reverse complement strand
TAAAGATGCTTAGATTACATAAATGTTACACAAAAATTACAGGGATTCCCATGTTCCCCACCTCCCACAACTCCCATAACATCCCACATAAACATCTTTCATTAGTGTGGCACATCACCTGCAATGGATATACACATCCTGGGACTTTGCCACTAAGCATAGACCACAGTTCACATAGTAGACGACACTCTCCCACACAGTTCTGCATGATATATGCTGTTGGAAAATTGCCTATATCTGTCACTGCAACATCACTCAGGACAGCCCCCAAATCCTGAAAAAGCAACTGCATTACAACTGCTCTTCCCCTTCCTGCCCCGAAAGCATCTAGTGGCCACTGGCTCCACCTCACTGTTATAATTTCTTCCATTGCTTGAATCACAATATGTATACAAAAGAATATCATTAAGTCCACTCTAGTCCATAGCTCTTTCCCAATCCTGAGGGGACTGAGATGGTGATGTCCACTCCACCTCCAAGTGAGAGTGGCCTTATATCCCATGGAGACGGTGGAAGAGATTATCCTGCCTGCAGCTTCAGGCTCTCTCCATTCCCTGGGATGGCTGTTGTCCATCATCATCTCCTCACCAGGTGACTTGGGTGAGTCCATTGAGCTGTAGAGTAGGAGTTGCAGCTCCACCGGGATTCCAGGCACAGCTGGCACATAGGCAGGCTAAAGGCTCCAGTCCCTGGATGTACACCAACAAACTCCAACATCACATATAGGTTTGAAAAGAAGGGACTGATGGACCATGTGCAGGGAGGACTTATTAGAGTCCAACTCTGTCACTCTCAGGAGCACAGATTCCAAAGTAGAGCCCACTGATAAGTCATCAATCTCTGGGGCTACCCCCCCTTCTACAGGACCTGGGTGTCTCCAGAGCCCTCAGGAGCCCCTCTGTGTGGGGTGATTTCCACTTTGGTGTTCTATGAGATCCTACTGAGGTGTGCATAAGCATTACCTATGGGATGACCTCCTGACTCTTTCAAGTCTCTCAGCCACATGAACTCATTTGTCTTTATCTTTTCCCCCTTTTATTCAAGGTATATTTCCAGTCATATTGCCAGTTGGCACTTGGTATTAATCCCTCGTTGCCAGGGAGGCTCATCCTTGGGAGTCATGTCCCACATTGGGGGGAAGGTAATGAATCCATATGCTGAGTTTAACTTAGAGAGACACCACATTTGAGCAGCAAGGAGGCTCTCAGATGGCAAACCTTAGGCACCCCATAACAGTAGGCTAAGTTTCAATTACAAGAGCAAAGACTCATAAGACTAGTCATCAATAACAAGAACCCATCAGTGGGCCATCCTCTTTTGCCAGACACTGCCTCTGCACTCAGGGGACTGTGGCTGCTCCCTTGGAGAATGTGGCAGAGCTCTCCAGGCTGAGAATTCAGTATTTCCTCATTTATTGAGTGAATGTCTACCCACCATGACCATGCCCCATCCCTTGATCATTTGAAAATTTTATATATCTTTCATGTATATTCAGATAAACTTACTCCCATGAATCCCCCATCCCAGACACCCCTCACCAATGATCCTCTGGAGCCCTCATTGTAACCCTTCTGTGATCTAAGCCTTCCTTGAAGATGAAGCCCATAAAATAACCAAATGAAATTAATAGGAAAATGAAATAATAATGATAACTTTAAATGCAAGAGATAAAATACAAGGAAACTCAGGGAAAAAAACCTAAAAATAAAATATACTTAACAGATTGGGACATTCAAAAAAATGGGAAAAAAACAAGAAATTTTTTTAAGTTATTTTTTTTCCTTTTATCACTGCATTATCAGATATCCAGTGTGAACCGTGACACCTTCCCCCTCTCATTCCCCAGTGTCTCCCAAATTATCTTTTAATTTTCAATGAAGTTTTAGGTCACAGCAAAGTTACACACAGAATACTAGAGACTCCCACATACCCAACCTCCCTTTCCCTTCCCCACCCCATATTAAAACCTTTGTGTGTGTGTGTGTGTGTGGATGGTAGCATTGTTATAACTGTTATACAGATAGTGAAACATAGCAACTAAACATTTTCAATGGGTTAGAGTATACTTTACAATTTAGATGGTACAGTTTAATAATTTTGATGATATTTACTATCTACTGTTTCCATTACTGTAAGATAATGAAAAACATTTCCCATGACTACTATATACCCCATTTGAACTTTTCTGTTCCTTCCTCCCCATCCCCCTGGGGCATATGACACTCCCCTGCCTTGACTAATGGGATGACAAGATTCATAGTTACATGCCCTGTGAATTCATTATTATACCATATGGGGAAAAGGGTATATGTGTATATTTTTGTTGCTTTTTTATAAATTCATCTTACCATTTTTCCTTTGTTTCATCTATTAAAATATGTATGATTCTAAATCCAGTATTCCATTTCTGACTGTCTACTAAAAGGAAATAAATACTCCAGAAAATTCTGTATATATATGTGAATATGCAAATTACTTCTCCCTTCAAATGCAAAGGAATGTCAAGAAAGTCTCCATTGAATGGTTCACATAGACAGGACTAGTAGGATGGTCAGAGCTTGTGGATATTTCTAGGCAATTAGAAGGAGTTTGGCTTTAAATTGTGGGACAAATCATCTGATTTAGGTTTAAATACTGTTAGTAGTGGAAGAGTGCTTAGGATGTCAGATTCAAACATACGTTGAAGTTTGAGCAAAAAGGATTTTCTGACATGGGGTGTGAGAGAAAAGGGGTCCCAAGAGGGAGCAGCCCATTGATTCATGTTTTATGGGTTAGAAGGAGGCCTGAAGACCATTTTGCTTTGAACATCCATGCTTCTCCAAACCCCCAAAAAGGAACAAAAGTGGGAGGCCCTCCAAAGAACTGCCTGCTGTGCTAAAATAATCATCTCCCTTCCTTCCTGCACTTAAAGCTACTCCAGGTGCATTTTCTTTAGAAAGTTTTCAGCACACAGAGCCTTATATACTTTAATCTATATCCTCTGAATACTCACTTTTCTAATGTATTTTTTACCCATTCCCAAATGCTGAAAATATTCATTTCCCTCTGGAAATTTTGATTATTCAGCAGCAACATTCTTAGAGTCCCAGCCTTTTCTCTGAATAACCTGTTAGTATTTTTGCTCTCCTTGAAACATGGTGCTCCTCTGATTACACATGCTGCACTACAATCAGTATAGCTGGTAGTAGCCATGCCCCTAAAGAAGAATTTACCCAGTTGTAAGGAAGTCAGCAGAAAGTTTCCATCTGCCTGCATCTTCAGTTCCTGTTTAAGCTACAGAGATCATCCTTCACCAGAGGTTCCTCTCCCCACCCTCATCTCTTTTAGTCTGGTGTCAGGTTAGATATCTACCTTGCAGTCCATCACCAGTCCAAGATCACTCTCTATCATTCATCCAATAGAAACCAGGAGTTATGAATTTCATTTCATAAGGACATACTGTACACCATTGCTTTCCATTGAGTCATCAAACCTTCCTGGCTCCAGATGATAGTGACCAATTCTCAATGACTCCCCATTGTCACTATACTATGTGGGATGACAGACAAGGAAGGCTGTGTGTCTGCTTCTTTGCAAACATAGGATTTTAATGTAATGTCATGTGTCCTAAATTTAAAATTATAAGTTGGAATATAATTGTTTTGCCTTTGCAAATTCTTTTGTCTTTGTTTCCATTCTATCACCCCATCACACATATATGTTAATATTTGATACTTGGGCAGATGAAATCTCAGGAGGCATTGCTTATAACATTTTTTGGTTTAATTACTAAGACAGACCAAATATCTTCACAAAGTTTTAAATAATGCATTACCTCCAACCCACTCATGACCGTTTTCACAAGTAAGATTTGATAGGGCATACTCTGTTCCTTAGAACAAGCCACATATATTTTCTTTTTCAGAGCTTACAATGGACTGTTTACCAAGATTTAGAAGTTAAAGCAGTTGGATTAAGATTTGTGTGTCAAAAACAAAAAGGAATTTTCACATTTACCTTTATATTTTCTGATGAATAATAAATGTGGTATTGCCTCTGTTACCTTAATCATTTGTCACCATAATTCCTTTACAGATGATCAATATACATGTGTAGGGAAATACTGTTTTGAAAAAAATAATATAATTTGTATTCCTCCCAAATTATCATGCTTGCTGCTTTGTTTTTCTTTTAATTTGTTGCTTTGTTTTTAGTAAAACACATACATTTTGTTGCCAACATGCCAGTAAAGCAGTTTTTCTTTCTTTTATTTGTGTTTGCTTTCTTTTCCTTCAAAACCAACTGCAGAGGGAGAATCATGTACTTTTTTCTTTAACTCTACAGCAATTTTGACATATACTCATTTCCCAATTTGTGTAAAGCATTTAGGTATTTAAGGATCTGTAAAGTGAAGAAATTCACTCCTTATAGACCCTGAACACTCTAAGGAACAGTTGTTAATAGTTTGGTTTCATGTGATTGAGACAAGAGGTGCTCATTTAAAGTCAGTAAGACAAAAGGTGGCCATGGCAACAGGGAATTCCCTGATAGCAAATGGTGCTGTTCTGCTCTTTTCATCTAGGACTAGGCTTGGCCCTCAAAATTTCCCAGGTGCATTTATTTTGTTTGTTAGTTATGAGAGAATCATGTCTGAAGAACATCGATTAATATTGCACAGAGGCTTCCATGAAGAATCTGCTTAAGTGTATTCAGTATAAAGCATATAATTATTCTTAATATTAACTGACTGTAGAAGTTTGATAAGGTTTATGAATTCCAAAAATAGACATTGGATTACGTATGTAAATTTGCCATCCAAGGGTATAGAGAAGGTGGAGCACATACCACCAGGATTAGGGAGGATGAGATTGACACCCCATAGGTCTGAGAGGGGTGGGCCTGCCCCCAAAGGATTAGGGAAGCCCAGGTCACCCAACTCATTGCTCTGAGAGGTTTGGGCCTGTATGACAATTGTTAGGAAAGATGTTGTCTTCATGTCACTGTACTAAGGGGGTTAACACTCTAACTCAAACGTTGGGTAAGTGAGGCCATCTCCCCAATGCTCTTGGAAGGTAAGGTCTGGAGCTTGGTTGCCACCCAGATGCTTGATGAGGGTTTAACCAGGAAAATGTCCATTGGGCATCCCTATGGAAAGTGTGGCTTCCCATGTGGCCCCAGGGAGAAGAAACCACCAGCTTAAGAATGACTCTCAACTTTGATATCTAATGAAGTATGCCCTGCAGGTTTATAGAACTGTAAGGTTCCCATGACTCATGTTTCCTTCCCAAATTCTCCTTACATTAATGGAAATGTTTGTCCTTTGTCTGTCCATTTGTACATTGAAAGCAGATGGTTTTGTAAGTTTCAGTAGTCTACAGACATTATCAACTTTGACCCAAAATAAACTGTACTTTTTAAAACTGATTGTGATATGATTTTGTACTTAGCACTGCTACTGAAATAAGTTATTTTGAATATTGTAATGTGTTTTGGAATTCAAAGGGTGGAGTGTAGCAGTTTGGTATTATTTATGAATTCCAAAAATAGACATTGGGTGTTTGTAAATTGGTCTGATCCTCTGGATACATTAGATTGTATTGGATTCAGAAGTTATGCTCTTACTTGATTAAATTATTATTAGGGCTTGGATTGGGCAATGTCACTAGGACATTGAGTCCCTGACCCCTTGGTGGGTGGACATTCACAGAGAAAATGAAAAGGCAGAGGAGTAGGTTGGAGTTTTGATGCAGAGCCTTGGGAAGTAAAGACACAGACATGCAGGACACATTAAGTTTTAATCCTGGAGACCTGGGAAGTAAATACACAAAGAAGCAGATATGTGAGGAAAGAGAGAAGTCTCCATTAGACACAGGAGAGGCCCCAGGAAGAAAGAGAAGCCATTCGCTTGTTAGTTTACAGCTGGCCTTGTGGAAAGAGCACAGCAGCTAAGCCTGGAGAGAAATGAGCCATGGGAAAGAGATGACAGCAATCCCAGCCTACAGCTGATACAAGGAGAAGCTGGGACCATGGCACCTTAAGAGGAAGAGGAAGCCTGCTCCAACACATGGCAACAGACTTTGGTAAGGGAAGTAACTTACATTTTATGGGTGGTAACTTTAAAGTTCTACTTCAAATAAATATCGTTTATAAAAGCCAACAGATTTCTGGTATTTTGCATCAGCAACCCATTGGTTGAGTCATACATTGACTAAAGAACTTCAGCATTTACTGAAGGTCCATTTCAGCACAGGTATTACTGTAATTATTGCTACAGCATTATGAATGTCTATTTTAAAAGAGAAACAGAACCTGAGCATTGACAACTGATTTATTTAGTAAAATTCCAGGCTGAAGAGCAGATGTAGTTTAGTGATTGAGCACCTGCTTCACATGTATAATGTCCTGGGTTCAATCACCAGCACTTCCTTAAAAAATGTTGGTTGAACAGTAATGGAATTCATGGAAATTTGAATTCCATGAACAATCTTGAAATTCTGTGATTAGGAAATTATTTACTAAAGAAGAACAGAAATTGAACATCAAACAGTTTCAGCTGATGCTAACTTCTCACTTGGATGTGTAATGCAATATGTCACAATTAAACATATTACGGTGTAAACTTTTTATTTAAAAAGATGTATTTTGTTGTTTGTATAAATTAATTGCCATAAGAAGGGACTTAGTAGATAAAGGTTTATCAAATTTCAGAATAATAGTTGCCTGCTTTTCTTAAATCATCAGGGGAAAAAAATCTCAATATCATTTTTATCTCAGTAAACAAATACAAATTTATGTGTGTAAAAATAAAATGGTGTTATATAATTTGAATTGAATGTAATGCATTAATAACACCATCAATTAGAAGTAATGAAAAAATCACAAGGAAAAATCTGGCAGCTTTAATTCCAATGTTATTTGTAACATTGTGGTAAGTGAAAACAAGAAAAAACCTATTTAAGGACAACTAGAAAATGACAATATTTACATGAAGTAGATTACGTACCTATGTCATTTAAAGGTACATTTAGTTAATCAAAAATCTTATAACATCACAAATAAATTTGCAGAATATATAAACTAAAGTGTTATACTACAGAATATAAAACATGTTCCTTGGCATTGTAAACAAATAATAAATTAAAGTATTCCTTATGTTATAATCCCTATGTGAAAAATACTTTGTGAATATTGGAATATAACCTACAAACTCTTAAAGAAATCTGTCAATGAAATATTCATTAATTTATTAAGAAATACTCTCATGGAATTCATATGCATTTAAGAGATGAAATGTTCTGGAAGAATAATATAATGCTCCCAGGGATCTACAGGATAAACATGGCATCACACACCCAAAGCACTAAATTTCATAACAATTCATGAAAAGAAATTGAGAGCCTTTTAATATACAGTGCAAATGCTTCAGTACAATAAGCATTTACATATACCTCTGTGTTTATTTCAATAAAATATGTCTTGTAATGCAAGTATAAAAACATGTATACAATAGTAAAAGAATAAAAAATTTATGAAATATATAATACAAACTCAATTATTAGCAATCAAAATGCAGTTATGATGATATGGAGAAACCTCAAATACAGCCATAATAAAAGTAATAATATTAAATATTAATAATTTTATTTTAAAAGTGCAAATATGGATATATATATTTTTTATTTTCATATATAATATATCAAGGAAGCATAGGTATGTTGGGACAAAAATAAAGCATCACCCAATTTAATCTTCATTTAATTAGGACACTGGAACATAGTTCCTCTATTGCAGGGGTTCTCAACAAGGGGTCTGTGAGCTTGAATTTATATTTTTAAAAAAACACATTATTCTTTTGGGGATGTGTTGGTGCAGGTGTGATATATTCATTAAATAATTCACAGTACAGTGTGGACTTACTAAAGGGTCTGTGGTTTTCACCTGACTCGCAAAGGGGTCTGTGCAACAAAAAAATGGTTAAGAACCCCTGCTCTATTACCTTGGGTTCTGATAACCTTCCTTGGCAAAATTCATTTAACACACATTTGTCCTTTGTCCTTTGACAGAAAACCAGAGATGATTATATAGAAGTAAAGGTAACTTCATGAAAGTTAGAATGAATTGAGAGAGATAGCCACATTTACTTTTGAAACAGTATATCTCCAACAATGTTACATAAATAAGCAACCTAATGCATACATTAAAGAAATTTAATGTGGCAAAAGATTCTACAAGTTTTTAGTAACTTGAATTGGTGAGATCATAAAAGAGTAGAGGTATGGAAAAGTTTTTTTTTGCTGTTTCTTTGTTTAGTTTTTTAATAAAATTCAGTAATATGTAGTATTGACTTCTAAGAAAACATGTTAGTTTACATCATATCAAAATAGTTAGAATTCAGTTTATGAATGCCACTCAAGAAAGGGTTTGGCAAAAGGACTCATAATTATAGGAATTCAGAAGGTTTACATAACAATGAAAATGTGTAACATTTTGGCCCAATGAAAATACTTAATAAAGAATTGTTCCTTTAAAAAGAAAAATATCTACTTGTAAGAGTAAGAAGAAAATGAAAATATGATAGATGTGTATTTCTAGATTATATATGATATTATTTGAAAGTAAGTGATATCTGTCACTTTCAATGAACATTCGCAACTTTCCCAGAGCCATCAACTTAACCTTGTATCTTAGATTGTATATGATGGGTTTCAAGGTTGGGGGTACCATAGTAAAAAACACAGAAATTATAAGGTCAGAAATAGAAGGGTGTTGCTGTAAATGTGGGTGACTTGGCAAAGGGTACCACAATATAGGAAAGACAAGAAAAAGAGTTTAAGAGAAAATCTGGGGTCAGGGGGCCAGCAGAAAGTATCTGCCATGCTAGCCCTGAAGCACAGAGTGCCCAGTGCTTTTATTAGCGGAGCTACGTGCAGAGAAGCACGGCTAGTGATTAATATCACCTGGGAGTTAATTACAGGCAAAATTTACACTTGATGTCTATCTTAACCTTGAGTCTTGGAGCCAGCAAGAGTTCAAACAGTGCTCTCAAGATTTTCCTTTTTAGCTAGTGTCTGGCATTCCAGCCACTCTGTGTACTCAAGCCAGGATTTCACATCTCAAAGATTCTTCCCTACAGAAGGGCACCATTAAATTGGCTTTAAATAATCAATGAAGCATGTGGAAAGAAATAATGCAATGACCACCAGGTGTGGAAGGCAAGTGGAGCAGGTTTTTCATGGGTCTTCTATTAATGAAGTCTTTTGGACAGTGGGGAAGATGTAGATACAAAATCGCAATGGAAATAAAACAGCAGAAATCCAACATTACACTAATTAGCATGGGCAAAATTTATCTTATTAAATTTTCTGAACAAGAAATAGTGAAAGCTGAGGGATGTCACAGAATAATGAAGATAAGGAACCAGCAGTGTGCATCCCAGGAGTCAGTCCTCCAACAAGCCAAGACACAGCTTCTATCTTCACACATGCTCATGACTTCATAGTGTAGAGGATGGCATGTGTCAGCATAGCAGTCAAAGGCTGTGAGGAGTAACAGCTCGGCAGTTGCTGATAAAACCACCAGAAATATCTGGGTGATATATCCAAGGGGTGAGATGGAGCTGTTCTGGGTCAAGTAGGTGACAACAGTTTGGGGCACAATGGAAGAAATGAGGCAAAAATTAGGGTGGAGCAAGTTCCTTAGGAAGAAATACATGGGTGTGTAAAGTTGTGGGTCCAATGAAGTTATGGTGATGGTAAAGACTTTCCATATCAGGACTGTCAGGTTAATTAAAAATATAGTGGCTTGTAATAATTGAAGCTTCAATGGACCAGAAAAGCCAAAGGGAAGAAATTCTGTCAGCATGAGATATTGCTCATTCTTGATGATATTTGGCAATGAAAAAAGGTATGATAAATTGAATTAAGAACACCAAGTGTTCCTATTTGATGCTTAGCACAAGTTAATTAGCATATTTGTCCAAGTGTGTTTGTGTGTGTGTTTTTAACGTCAATAAGAGTTTCAAAAGTACATTCTCCCTATCAATAAAAATTCAGTCTGTTATACATATGATCCAGAAGCATTCTATTTTATCAATTTTTCTCTTTCATGTTGTAAGCATATAATTTATGATACTAATCAGTCACAAAAATGAATTAATGTACTACTGTCTATCACCATATATGTAGGTTAAAACACCACGTGCATTAAAGAGAAAGAGCTTAATTTACATGCAATAGCAAGTGAAGGAAAAAGATGAACTCCATGATCTGTCCATGCCACAGTCTATTTCTATTTTGGTTTGGATTTTTTCTTTGTCAATTAATTGTTCACTGATTTATGTTTCCTTTTTGTTTTTCTTTATTGGTCTTAGAAATTTACCTGATGAAATACTCAACACGCCTCTTCCTACTTTTATTTATATTTATTTTCTTCCTACTCTACTTCAAACTTCTCTGTTAGCTTTTGAGATTTTTTGATAATTGTTTCTAATGGACTAGATGTCATTTTGCTAGTGTTTCTTCTTTTGCTATCTACATTTCTTTATTTTCTCCCTTTACAGTCTCATTTCCTTTCACTTCTCTAGTTGTCACAAGTAAGAGTTTAATTCATACATTTTAAAAATCCATATGTCATATATATATACATATACATAATCATTTTTTTAAATTTAACATAGCATTGTAACACAGTATAAAGAGATGAGAAGGGACAGATTTTGCTCTAAAAATCTGTATTTCCTTTGCCTATATTCTAAATTCTGATTCCCTATTTCAGATTCTATGATGGACATTTCAATTAGATATTCTGACTCATTCCCAAATCTTATTGTCAAAATGTAACCCCAAATTAATGAATAATTTAATTTAATTTTATATTTTATTTAAATTTTGCCAATTCTTTGGACTGAAAAATATGAAAAAGGGTGGAAAGACATATATATTTCTGCTCATATGCTGGCATTATAATTTCCTAATAATATAGTTGATAACTGACAATAGCTCTGATTTGTCTTCCTCTCTCTCCAAGTGAGCAGCTTTCTTTTCCATTTAAGAATTCAATTAATTTAACTGATTGAAAAATTATGAAGATAGAGCAATCATTTAAAATTGTGGTGATCAATTTTACTCTAAAATGCTGAACCAGCAGACCCCTACTCCTTTAAAAGTACAGAGCAACCAGGTCTACATATTGGTTAAAAATTTTTTGTCACTCTATAGGAAAAAAATATTTAAACACTCCTTCACTTGTCTTGTAATCACTTTAAGATATGTTTTTTAAATATAGAATGACCCCAGCATTCTTACATGTTTTTCCAATTTAATGCATTTTTTCTCTATATTTTGCTTTTACACTTTGAATAGTGTACGGTGGTGAAAAATAAGTGAACACATGAACTACTGTGAATGAGTACCTGCTGGGAAGCAATATTTATTCTCACCCATATTGGAAGAAATCCCTCAAAACCTTTCATTTGCAAACCATGTCCATTTAAGAATGTCAAAATCTATAGTGTGTTGAAGAGATTTATTGTCAATTTTCATAATAAGATGACTTAGCATTCTAATGTGTGCATGCTCTAAACACAAAGAATTTCATACTGAAATCACTTCTCCTACGAAACAAATATATAACTTACAACAGAATGCTTCATATCATTTAATAATAAAAGAATTGATCAATACCACTGGGTCCTAAAACCAAAATTATTTTCACTTCTTTTTGATTGTTATAAGTGGGTAAGTTAGCCATACATTTTAAGTTCTAACTTCATTTTTTCCCCTTAAATACATTAGTAGTTTCTTCTCATAACTAATATAAACTTTTTAAACTTTATTTTGTACATTTAATAATTGAAAATATGAACAATTAAAAACTAAAAATTTAACACAGATGAATACAACTAATATTTCAAAAATTTTATTGCAATGTTTATACTGTGCTCATCACCCTGTTGTATGGTAAAACACTGTTTCAAAGTCAGATATATTTCTGATAAAATTACATAATAACATCAAGCCTTTTTAAAATACATTTTTTGAAGTCACATTTCAGGAAGTTTGCACAAAAATGGTATTTTGTTTCTCTGTAACTTGCACTCAAGAAACATGCCATTTATCTTAAGACAGATATTTATTCACTTTAGAACCCCTTGTGATTAAATGATTTAAATAATTTTTTTCTCTAACAGTTATTTGGTGTCTGAAATTATAAACAAGAGTAAAAGTAAGAGAAACTTAATGCCTGCTAAAATATCTGTCATATAGAAGATGGAAGTATTCCAAAGGTTTCTGAGTAATTACTGATGATATTCAGCATTAAACTAGACAGAAAACATTAAACATATCTTTCAAATATTGAGAAATTCCTTCCCTAATTAGCACTCTGCTTCTTTCTCCCATGACATTTGCAAACAGAGTTGTTGATAAAACAAAAAGAATGAGGATGCTAGTGGTTTTATCTCTGTTGTTCATCTCCCAAAGACTTGAACACTAAATTATTCCACAGTGACATATTGCCCCTGATGTTGGAATTGACATACTTAATCTGTTACTCACAATTATAAGAGACAAATCTTTGCACTTTCTTATATGTGTAAATGGAGTACCACAAGTGTTCTTTTCTTACCCATAAGCAGTGAGAGAATATTAAAGATCATATTTGCCCAATCTCTTCTTCAGCTCTTATGGAGAAAGTATCATGTGCCTGGAATATGCTCAGGTACTGGTTGTGACAGCCACAGAACAAACTCACTTTTAGTATACATTTTATTGAAACCCCAAAATCATGTTTTCTACTATAAAGCTGTACTGACTAGGATGGTTCTAATGGGAGTTCCTATCTATATACAGAATAAGGATCAAGAACAAAAAGTTCCACAAACATTCAATGGGAGTGAAAAATGATAATTTTAAAAAGTGGATACTTTTAAGTATAATATTATTTATACTTTGTTTTAGAAAAAACTGCTTTAAATAATATCTGGAATTAATAAAAGAATCATATACAAGTAGCAACTTTTATGTTCCATACTTGTTTTGTATACAAATTCTTTAAGCATGGTTGAATTGTTAACATCCATGAAGCATGGAGTCTGAAAGATTCCAAGTGGGGAAAAATATTTTGGGATAATAATTTAAAAGTTAGAAACATATAAAAATTGATAAGAATAGGGTTGAGTAGGTTTTTTTTTTTAAATTCTGCCACATTACTAAAATAAATGTGTTTATTTTACATGTATCCTATATTAAAAAAAAATATATATATATATTTATACAAAGAAACATGGTAGTAACTATATTTTGTGCCAGGGAGACAACTATAGATGCACAAGTCATGTTGTGAAGACTTCAAAATCTGCTGAGAAAATTCCTGTTTAAACACATTTATAAACAAAATTAAAATCATAAAATATATGATACATACATTGTTTAAAGTTATAACTCATCATCAAGTACATGAGGATTGAAATTCAATTAAACTTGCAATATAACCTAAAAAGTCATAAAAAGAAAGGCTTAAGACTTAAAAGTGGATAAATCCATTCTACTATTAGAGAATTAATTAATGTCTTCCTGACAACAGAAGCAATAATTAGCAAACAATTAAAGATATAGGAGCATGAATTGTGTACCATCTCAAAAATTAAACATTTAAAAATATACAATATAAATATATATTTAAATAAATATAATTATATTGAATAGTTTAAAATACAATTTTTAAGATTTATAAAATATTAATTGCATTTTATTTTGTTATCATATGTTTTTTTCACAATATTTCATCATTTGCAATCAAGCAACACACCAAAACATATCAAACCAAAAGATACACATAAAAATGTGTTAAAGTAATAAAAAAGAAACTACTTCTTCAGCAGTAATTTTTCTAACTAGAGATTTAGCTCAAAATGCTACTCAGAGAAGAGATTTTTACCATTGTATTCACACATTGTAAAAGAATGAAGATTGGCAATAGATAAAATGTGTTTGCTTTAAAACATTTTCAGTTTGCATATCTTGCACCACTATTGTCATATTTTCTTCTGCTTCATATTATTTGAAGCTATTGTTCATTTTTAAATAAAAAATTCTGATTCTTCTCTAGTGTATAAAATTCATTTGATTTTGTACCAAATCTAGTATCCTGCAACTTTGTTAAACTCACTTATTACTATCATTTTTAAGGTTATAATGTCAACAATGACTAAAGAAAATTTTACTTCTTCATTTTCTACCTCAATAAAATTAATTTAATTCCTTGCCTTATAGCAATGATGTGCACCTCCAAGTTCAAAATTGAAACATAGCTGTAATGGAAAACCAGAAGGAGAAGGAGAAAATAGAGGAGAAGGAATATTTGAGGAAATAGTGGCCAAGAATTTCCAAAAGCTAATGACAGACAACTAATCAAAGTTACAGAAAGCCCCCAAGAATATCCAATATGCCAAATACAATAAAATATTCATCTAGGCAAATATTCAAACTATATAAATCCAAAGGCAGAGAAGAGACTTGAAAGAAACCAGAGTTGACACCATATTACAGAACAGCAACTATATGATTGCATTGGACTTTTGGACTTCTCTTCAGAAACCATGTGAGAAGAGAGTGGAATGAAATATGTAAGCATTGAAAGAATGAAATCACCAACCTAGCATTCTGTATCTATTAAAATTACCCTTTATAAAGGAGAACTAAAGACTTTCTCAGGCAAACAAAAACTGAGTTAATACATCACCTGTAGACCCGCCTTGCAAGAAATGCTGAATGAATTTCTTCAAAGTGAACAAAGCTACAGAAGAGAAATTTGAATATATATTTAAAGGGAGAAAGGGACTTAGAGAAGGATAAATGAAGGCAAAATAATAGATTTAACATTATTAATATTATTTCAATCTAATAGATAATTGCTCAAGATAATAATAATAGCAACTTACCTGTTCATAAAGCTGATAGAAAAGTGAAATTAATGACATAAAAAATATAAGAGATGAAAAGGAGGAATTGGAAATTCTCTCTTCTAATGTACCTGTACTATCTGAGAAGCTACAGTGTTATTTGAAATTGGACTTAGATTAGTTGTAAAGGCATATTGAAAACTCTAAGGAAACCACTAAGAAAATAGAGAAGTGTTATATGCTAAAAGAGGAGAAGAAATAGAATCATAAAAATCTCAATGAAAACTAGAGAGGGCAGGAAAAAAGGGTCAGATAAGGAAAAACAAAGAACAAATATAATGACTAGAAAATAGTTACACACATGGGAGGTATCAATAATCACTTTAAATGTGAATGATCTAAATGCATCAATTAAAAGGGAAAGATTGAGTCAATACAAAAACAAAACTCAATTATATGTTTTCTATAAGATAAGACTTTAATCCTGTGGTGGAAGATGGACTGTGGTTAACAGAATATATATGAGAACATTCTCTAATGAACTATAACAAGTATATAATACTAATACAGGGTGCAATTAACTGAGTTAATTACTCAGTATATGTTGGGGAAAACATATACCAAAAATAATATGTTGATTTAGGTTAGTAGTAATGTTTTGATCATGGTTTCTCATAGTTTGTAACAATTGTTTCACAACAATTCAAGGTGTTGTGGTGGGGTAATGTATGGGAGCCTTATATGATGATGTCCATGTTTTGTAAGTTCACAACTGATACTATATACTTATTGTCTATAGATGTTCATGATGATAAACTTCAATAAAAAGTAAGAAAAAAACAACTCTTTAAATATAAAATGACATGTAGATTACAAGTAATGGTATGAAGAAAGTGATATCATGCTGTAGTAGTTTGATATTATTGATGAATTCCAAAAAGAAATATTGGATTATGTTTGTAAACTGGTCCTTTCCTCTGGGTGTATTTGAGTGTATTTGATTCAGAGGTTTTATTTTATTTGATTAAATAATGAATAAGGCTTTGATTGGGCCACATCAGTAGGATGTTCACTTTAGAGAAGGGATGTTGGAGCTTTTGAGCTGGAGCAACGGGAAGTAAGCACACAGAGGTGCTTGGTTGTGAGGAAGGAGAGAAGGCCCTGGGAAAAGAGACAAGCCATTTGCCTGACAGTCTACAACTGGCCTTGTGGAGAGAACAAAACAGCTGAGCTCAGAGGGAATGGAGCCCTAGGGAGAGAGACAAAGCCTAGAGAATATGATCATGGAGCCTTAAGAGGAAGAGGATGGCTGAATGTTGGCAGCCATCTTGCTCCAACACATGGCAACAGACTGCTGAGGGAAATAACTTACACTTTATGGCCTGATAATTGTAAGCTTCTACCCCAAATAAATACCCTTTATAAAAACAGACTGATTTTTGGTATTTTGCATCAGCACCCCCTTGACTGACTAATACACATGCTAACATTAATCAAAAGAAAAGCTGGCATATTTATACTAGTGTGGGACAAATAAGAGTTCAGAATGAGGAAAATCATCATGGATAAAGAGAGGGTATTGAACAATGATATTAAAAAAATTCAATTTCCCAAGAAACCATACACATCTTTAATGTGCATGTCATAATAACAGTACCTCAAAATACATGAAGCAAAATCTTATAGAAATTCAAGGAGAAATAAAGAAATCCATAATATAGTTTCATTTCAAAGTACATCTATCAATATTTGACATCTACAGGTGGGATTTTCCAGTTGTATATCTTTTGTTGGTGTCTATTTTGTCCTGACAACATGCTTTGCATTATT
>JAQZBX010063351.1:0-16708 GCA_029593785.1 Cabassous unicinctus | reverse complement strand
TTGTGTTTTGTTTTTTTTGTTTTTGTTTTTGTTTTTTGTTTTTTGCTCATTGTCTGCTTGTTTTTTGCTCGTTGTCTGCTTGTTTTTGCTTTAGGAGGCACCAGGAATGGAACCCGGGACCACCCATGTGGGAGGAGGGCACTCAACTTCTTGAGCCACATCTGCTCCCCTGCTTTTGTTTTGGTTGCCAATGGCTGGCCCTGTCCTGTGGCCTTAGCAAGCATCTTTCAGGTGTCTTATGCCAGCGATTGCAAACTGCCCCAGCTATAGCAAAAAGAAGACCTCACTGAAGGTGTGGTCATAGATGCAAAGATGCATAACTGTAAATGCGCAAATAACAACCTCGCTCAGGGACTCTGCCCTCGATGGTAGAAAGAGCCTGGTCTGACACAGGTTTAAGCAGAGTACAGATCCAGTGTTGGCCCCTAGAGTGGGACCTCTCCGCCCTTCTGCTTTCTTCTTGGAATGCTGTGGGCATGCCCAGTTGGTAATGCAAGAATGTAGAGTAACCAAATTGGAATCTCTCAGAACCAGCATTTCTGCTCATCCCTAATGTCCTTAGCAGCATTGAAAGGCTCCTTAATGGTTTTTTACAGTGGGTGGTCAGTCCATCCACTCACCCTGACTCTGGCTGGGTGATATCTCCCCCTGCCCCACCTTCTACAGACAAGATTATCCAGGTCCACCCCAGGAGGCTGTCAGGTTTGAGACCCAGAAATGCAGGGTTGCCTTGTTTCCCCAGAAAACAGCAAACTTGGGTGTTTTCTCCTGAAACCCCCTTAGACTGAAGGGATTAATTTCTGAGACCATAAGAATAAAAATCTCCAGAGATTTTCCTGGCAATGCCAACTTTGTAGCTTCTCTGCACCTGATATTACAAAGGTATCATATGTTTTCCTGGGTTGAAAACCAATTTTTTTAATATTTAATTTTTAATCAGTTCTACTGATACATATTAATAAAGCATACCATTCATCCAAAGTATACAACTATGGGATTATACCAAATACCACTGATTACACTCTTTGAATGGATTGCACACTTAAAACCGATTTTTAAAGTCTGTGTTTCTATATAATCCATTTCTCAAAGAGCTTTAGTAGGGAGTGGACAGTTGACTGAGATTTACATGCCCCATTCAACTTCTTTTCTGAACACAAGCCATAGAATTGAAACCAAAGGAAGACTTTTTTTTTTTAATGGATTTATAATTAGTGTGATTATAATATTTCTAATACTTATTGCTAATATCTGTTGAGCACTGTCTGTGTGCCAGGAGCTGGACAAAGCATGGTACAGGTGACACTTTAATCCCCCGCCTTATGCAGGATTTTTACCCCTGCTTTATTGAAGCCTTGAGGGAGTCAAGGAAGCTACCCAATGTCTCACGACTGGCAGTGAACGGCATGTCTGCTTCCTGAGCCAGGGCGTAGATTGATACTTATAACCTTTGGAGTAAGAGTCTTTCTTGCATACATTTGCTGCTTTCCACTGTCATTTTGGCTCCATTTGAAGCCAAGAGTTTTCTGGATTGCATGAAGTTCAGCTCCTGTCTCTGGCTGAGGCCAGCGTCCTCATTCCCTGGCAATTCTTGGTATCACCCCTAGAGGGAGCCAGCTCTCTCCTGCTGTGGGTTAAGGTTCCTCCCACGTGACCATCTGGGAGGGGGAGCTAATGAGAGGGACCTGTTGAGAGCTCAAAAAGGAAAGTCAGAAGACCCTTGTGGAGGGGTGTGTGTGTATTTGTGTGTGTGAGAGAGAAAGAGATTGAAAAAGCACACATACTCTGTATGATCTGTGATCGGAAAATTTTTAAGTCCCCGTTGGGCATGAAGATGATGATCCAGGAGCCTGTCTTAGGTTGTCAGGGCTGCTATAACAAATACCACAGACTGGTTGTCTGAAATAAAGAATTTTTTGTTTCATGGTTTTGGAAGCTGGAAGTTAAAAATCAAGGTGTCGGCAGGATCACAGCCACTTTCTCTGAAGTCTGTAGCATTCTGGTGGTGGCTTGCCGGCAATCTGTGACTCAGTCGCTGCCTCAGCGCGTGCCATTCTCTCTCCCCCTGTCTCCTCCTCCTGACTGTCCAAATGTCCTCTGTGGATAAGGACTCCGGTCATATTGGATTAAGGCCCACCCTGATTCCATGTGACCTCACCTTAACTAGTAACGTCTTCAAAGATCCTTTTTACAAATGGGTTCACCTCCCCAGGATGGGGGCAGGGGGTTAGAACTTGAACATGTCTTTGTGGGGAGCACGACTCAGTCCATCACAGAGCCCTTGGGCTAAACTGAACCAGTCACAGATAAAGTGGCATACGGGTTCCCCAGGAGGAAGAGATTTTATCTGCTGCTTAACCCTCACCCGCCAGAAGTCATGTCTCCATCCCTCTTCCTTCCTGCCCATTTTCCGTATCTGGTCTTTGAAGTAGGTTCTTTATAAAGCAGCTTGGGATAGCTGGTTTGTCAGGAAGCCTCACTGTGTGTAACAACTTCCTCCTGCCAACGCCTAGAGACCTGGTGATTCATTCACTATGACAGCAAGATTCTTAGGCCCTGAACCAAATGACTCACCCAGGCACTCTCCTCACAGACGTGCCCAGAGCAAGTTTTCTGGGGAGGCCTCTTCTCTTGTTCTCTTGGTCACCCTGAGTTCAGAGCTTTTACCCCCAGCAAGTCTTTAAAAGTCTTTTTTGGGAGCCGATGTGGCTCAAGCAGTTGAGCACCTGCCTCCCACATGGGATGTCCCAGATTCGGTTCCCAGTGCCTCCTGAAAAAACATACACAAACAACAAGCAAAACAAACGAAAAATCCCAGGGAAGCTGACGTGACTCAGTGGTTGAGCACCGGCTTTCCACATAGAGGTCCCACCCCACTCCCGGTACATAAAAAAAAAGTCTTTGTCACATTAACTCATCCACAGGAACTGGGCTTCTCTGAAAGGACAAGGAGGGTGAACACTGCTCTTTCTCAAATCCCACCCAGTTTAGTTCTTTTGACTCATCCTGTGTCCTGTCACCTTCAGAGGATGCTGAAAGAAGACCACTTTCCAAATGCATTCCCTTCTCCTGGGAGCAATATATCATTGTTCTCTCAGGAAGCACAATTATGCTCTCCGTTATCATTCACCTAAAGGAAAGTCTGCTTGGGGATTTGCAGGACTTAGTAAAGTGTCACATGTTGGAAAGGCAAGGGAGAAAGCACAGGGGACACCAAAAGGCTGTCCACCTCATAACGTTACTAGACCTTGTGGAGACAAAAATAAAAGGCACATGTGGACGCCTACGCCGCAGCCAGGAAACACATATTGATTGGGAGCATGTTTTGTGTTGACCTGTGTCTCATCTCATTTGATTCTGAAAACTTTGTGAGAGTATCATAAACCCATTTCAGAGAAAACTGAGGCCCTGGAGACAAAAAGTGTCTTAGCCTAAGGCAGAGGGTGTTACCAGTAGCCAGTAGGCCTCACAAGGCAAACTGTGGTGTTCTGTTGAGGAGGAAAGGGGAAGGGGAAGAATGAAAATCGAATTAGTTGCCAACATTAAAAAATGAAGAGATTTCACCACAGAATCTGGATATTTGGCTTTCTTGTGGAAAATTAGTTTCACATACCTGCTTGGTACCGGTTGGTGGTCAGAAGGGGCTGCTGTCCTGTGTGGGGGACCCAGGCTCCCCATTTTGCCCCAGTCTCCACCCAGCCCACCTAGTTCACAACCCCATACGACAGAAGAGAGAGCGAGCTCCGAAGCAGACTCCCCCTCTCATGGACAAATATTTCCCTGTGACAGAGATGGCATTCCAAAGCCTTGAAGAAAGGACAGGCTTCTTAGTAAGTGGGGCTGAGACAGTCGCCATCCAGGTCAAGCCTAGTGAATGTCAAGGTGGAATTCCAACCCAGATCAGCCCGCCCCACCCCACCCCCCACCAGGGCCCCTGAGAAAATAAGCATAACACAGTAAGGGCTGCATTGCTGATGCTGGGAGGCGGTTCTGTTGTGGTGAAAAAAGTTTTAAACCGTGCAGTCCTTTGAAGTAACAAGATGCTGTCTGCTTTGAAATATACCAGAGGTTGAAATTAGCACCAGCAGGCAGCCAGTGAGCCCAGAAGGCTGTGCCTGTAGGCTCTGCAGCATCCTCTTTGCCCGACCTTTTCCAGGAGCTGGCTGTTAACACCCCTGGAGGTGGGGGTGGGGGCAAAAACAGCCTCACCCCAGAGAGGCTGGACCCCAGAGTGGTTGGGGAAAGAGAAGATCCTCCCACCCCAAGAGGCCAATCGCCATCCACTTCCTGTCCCTCACAGCTCGTTTACCAACACAAAACACCATGAAGGATGTCCTCGGAGAAGCAAAGCATGGCACAAATATAAAGCACCGCAAGTGCAGCCTTGGGAGAACCAGCTTAGACAGCAGAATTGTTACCGGATTTAGTCTAGGTTCTTGACTTATGCTGCAGAAATGAATTTCAGAGCACGTCAGTTGAGTTAGGCCAGTAATTTATTAAGGTAGGGAGGGAAGAGAAACGGGAGAAAATAACAGATCAGGGGTCCCCGGTAGAGGGTAAGGGGCTGAAGAGTGATAGAGAGGGCTGATGTATAGACTACAATTTCCCATTATAGATTATAAATGTCCAGGTTTTACTTGCGTGTTGATCTGTGCAGGGGGCACATGATGAACAGGGCACAGAAGCCACGAGGGCCGAAAGCAGCAGCAGGGCGGGAGCAGGAGCAGGGGAGATCTGACCTTCGTGCCGGCTTTTTAAACTATTAATTATTTTGCCCCTTTGCTAATGGCATGGGAGGAGTCCCAGGTGTTTGCTGTTTTGATTGATTATCCCACCTATCAATCCCCATGAGATGTGGGGCCAATGATAATGTCCCGGGAGAATATCCGGAGCTTCTCCTGGCTTCTGGGAGAAATCTTGCGGAATCTCCCAGCAGCCGTCTTGGGGTATCAGTGCCCACACCAGGCTCCAGATCCGTCTATTGATTCCCTATATGAGGCCTGCTTCAGAATGTGAGTGCTGGGAAAGAAGGCTCCACAGAGGGGCCTTGCCTCCCATGTGGGGGTGGGATGGGTGGAGCAGGCCAGTGCTGGTTAAGGTCATGTATCAGCTCGGCCAGGTGATGTGGCCAGGTGTTGGGTCAAGCAAGCACTGGCCTGATGGTTACTGTGAGGGTGTTTCGTGGATTTAAATCATTACTCAGTTGATTGCATCTTTGGCTGATGTCATCTACAATTGAAGGAGACCGATCATTCGAAGGCCTTAAAGGGAGAACCAATGATTTCAACAGCCTGAAAGAAGAACTTCCATCTCTCCTTCAGCAGCTCCTGGGGAATTTATCGAAACCTCCATCAGAGTTCCCAGCTTGAGGCCTTGCCTTACAGAATTCGAACTTGTTGATCCCCACACTTGCATGAGCCCATTCCTATAATAAACCACTTTCATGTATGTATATCCTGGTGGCTGTGTCTCCGTGGAGAACCTTGACTAGTACAAGGCTGTTGCCGAGGAAAGGCCTCCTTAGAGTGTCCCCAGGGAGGGGGCTCTGGTTCCAGAGACCGCAGTGTCGTCATCTCATGGTGACACCGCCAGGGCCTGCTGGGCCATGCTCCAGTATCCCCGGGGTACTCCTGACACCCCGTGGCCTCTCCCAGAATTGTCAAGCCTCGTTTCCTTTCTGTGGTAAAGACATCCACATGGATACATCAGTATCATTTAGACAGCAGGAGGTTTGCTTGCCAGTAGATACTTGGCCCTCTGCAATTGCTGTTTTCTGGAAAATGCTGGAGGCTAAAGGCTGAGCCTCCAGCCAGGAGACAGGCCCATGTCCCAGTGTCCTTGGCATCCGTGGGGCGTGGCCGCCCCGGTGGACAGCCTTAATGCCTTTTCTTTGAGCCCTCTCACATTATTTCTTTGGATCATCAGAGCAGTGAGGGAGGTAGAAGGAGGTAGATTGCATTATTCCAGTTTGATAAATAATATGAACCCTTGAGATGTGGAGTGACTTGCCCAAGGACAACACAAACCCAGTCCTCTGAGCAGGACGCTGACAGCTGCAAATCCTCGGCTGTGACTCCTGCAGCTGATGCATGTGTCAGGGGGTGCTAGCAGGAACTGACTTCCGGTGAATCACACTTGCTTGTCAGGCTTCCCCACATCACTCAGTTTGTGGTCAACTGAGCGTTGTAGTTATTGAGTTGCGGTCCCGCAGTAGGAAGGGAACTGTCCAGTGTTGTTGGAGGAATGAATGTTCAGGAACAGCACCTGAGGAGGCTGTTGCCTCTGCTCAGCAGAGGAGAGCCTGTGGAATGTGTCTTCTCAACATGCTGCAGAAATGGGTTCTTCATCGGGCTCTGCCACCTCTTGCCACTAGGGGGCAATAGTTAGCCCAAAAAATGTGTTTCTTTGATTTCAGTGTTTCCCTGTGAAATTATTTGAATAACGCTAAATGCAAACCCTATCCTTGCCTTTATTGTCCCACTTTACCAAATATTATCATGTTACCCTTGGTAAGCATGAAGCCACGGTGCCACTAAAACAAGGTTTGTTCCTGACACATGTTCATCCTCAGCTGATAGGTATCATGGTACAGGGAAATGGGCAAATCCCTAAACCCCACAGGTGTGGTAGTAGGACTTGGATTAATGATCTGCCAATACCATGTTGATTTTGATGGTTGAATTGTTTTTTTTTTTTTTCTCTTCTTTACATTTTTGAGTTTGCCATGTTTGTTGCTATTAATTGTGAGCCAGAGGGGCTGTGAGGTACAATTTGGGTAATTAGGCCCTCGCCCAGGTATATTCATTTACTAAATACATGCCCAGCCCCCACCGTGGGCCAGGCCCTGAGACATGGCGCTGGGTCAAGCAGACCAGCTTCTGCCTTCACAAAGCTTACTGTCTGCTGGGAGTGACAGGCAAGCCAGCAAGCAATTGCGGTGCCGAGTCGGGACAGGGGCTGTTCCTGGGGAGATGCAAGCTCTATTACCATAAGACAGAGGGCTCCAGCTCCGTTATTTAGCTACGCTCCTCATGAGCTCTGCCAGGACTATTTACCATAGCATTTTTTAAACTGACTCACTTTTTAAATTTACTAAATGTATTAGGACAGACAGAAGATGGAGATAGCTGTATCTATATCTATCGATCAATCGATGGGTCGATCAATCAATTGGTAGATAGTAAATATTCTGAGGTTTATCGCAGGATTTGGGCCCCCACAAGTGGGGGTGGGCAAGTCCGAATTCCTTAGGGCAGGATGCAAGCTGGGAACTCTGATAAAGGTTTTCGATTAATTCCCCAGGAAGCTAGCTAGCCAAAGTAGAGGTGGAAATTCTTATATCTGAGTGCTGAAATCATCAGTTCTCCCTTTGAGGCCTTCAGCCGATTGGATGAGACTTTTCACACTGTTGAAAGCTGTCTCCATGATTGATTATAGATGTCATCAGCCATAGATGCAAACAACTTCCTGATGATTTAAATCTACAAAATACCCTCACAGTAATGATCAGGCCAGTCCTTGCTTGACCAAACAACTGGACAAGTTGCCATATAATGTATCCTTCACACTAAAGTACACTGATTTGAAAATGAGACTGTTAATATCATTACCATAAATGGGAAACCAGAACCACTTGCCATAAATAAAAATAAATACTATGAACAACAAATAATGAGGTTAAAATTCAGCTATATACTGTGTGCCCATGCTCTCTTTATGAAAAGGGAACATTAACAAGTATTAAAGAATTGCTAAAGACTTAATGCTATAAATTGAGACTTCCTGCTAGAGCAATTCAAAGACCTAGGGATTTTTTTAAAAAGAATAACTTTCTTCCTCTGCAATCGAGCATTATATGATGCCATGGGCTACCACTGTCTAAAGTCATTTTCCATTCAACGGACAACAATCTCGTGTATAAGAATGGTACTCCCCTGCATTGCTCAGGGTCCTGGCAGGAGAATTCACCCAAAGGGCTTCAGTGAAAGGACTACTCACATCATCATGGGCAGAGTTCATGGGAACAATAACAACCAAATACAATCCTTGATCCTGGATGGGATCTCCTAATGGAGGATAAAAGGCTCAAAAGGTCATAATTGGGGGGCAGTGGGTATAGCTCAATGGTTAAGTGCCTGTTTTGCATGTATGAAGTCCCAGGGTTAAATCCCTAGTACCTCCTAAAATAAAAGGACATTCTTGGGACAGATGAAACAATTGGCCTACAGACTGTAAGCTTTCTATCAATGTTAAATTTTTGAGGTTGATAACTGCACTTAAGGTGGTTCCATAAGTGAGTATCCTTGTTCTTAGGAAACGTACGTGGAAGTATTAAGTATTCAAGAAGCATAATGTATACAGCCTACTCACAAATGTTTAGAGAATGGATGATGAATGGATGATGAATAGACAAACAGATAGATGGATGGTAGAATGATAAGGCCAATCTGACAGAACATTAAAAGCTGTAGGATCTGGGTATCTGGGTAGAGAGTATGTTGGAATTTGCTGTGTGGGATGTGTTTTATTTTTGCAACCATGCTATAAGCTTGAAAGTATTTCCAAATAAAAAGTTTTTAAAAAATTTTCCAGGGAACTTGCACAAGATGGTAGAGCAAGAGGCTAGCAAGGAAGGGAGCCATCACCTCCCCTATGTTTGAAAAGATAAGAGGAGGAAAAGTTGTTACTGAGAAAGCTGGAGCCCTTGAGGAGAAGCTATTTCGGGGGAGGTAGAATCATAGACATCACTACTCCAAAAGAAGCATCAGGGAAGAAATGTCCCCACCATTCTCTCCTTCCACCTTTTCCAGTTCCTCCCAATGGGAGACCCTAACCAGAAACCAAATGGGAAGGAAGCCTGGGAGATGCAAGGCAGTGCACAGGGGTCTGTCTCTCAGACCACATAGCAGGAGGTGGAGTGTATTAGTCAGCCAAAGGGGTGCCAATGCAAAGTACCAGAAATCAGTTGGCTTTTATAAAGGGTATTTATTTGGGGTAAAAGCTTACAGTTACAAGGCCCTAAAGAGCACAACTCAAGGTTGCTTTCTCACCAAAGTCAGTTGCCACATAAGATGGTCACCAATCTCTTACTGGTCTCCTTCCTGGGCTTCGTCTTCCTCTTAAGGCTCCGTGGGCCCAGCTTCTTCCTCATCCCAGCTGTAGGGTGGCATAGGGCTTGTCTCTCAGGGCTTCCTCTCTCTCAGCTGCAAACTATCAGGCAAATAGCTCATCTCTCCCCTGGGCCCCAGGATCAAACATGACAGAGCTCTCTCTCTTCCCGTGTGTCTTCTTGAGAGAGTGTCCGTTTATATCAGCCCACCAAGGGGGCGGGGACTCAACCTGAGTCACACCTTACTGAATCAAAGCCCTAATCTTAGCAGGTAATTTAATCAAGACATGTCAGCTGAATTTAATGCAATCAAAGGGTATCACACTCAGAGGAATAGATTGGCTTACAAACATAATCTTTCTTTTTGGAAGGATTCATAGATAATCTCAAACTACTACACGGAGCGAACAGAAAAAGGCACACAACGTGCCTGGGAAACCCAGGCCGAAGCACAAGTGGGGAGGCAGAGATGGAGGGGTGTTCCAGAAAAAGGGAAGCACGTGGCAAAGGGTGGGCAGGAGGGCAAGCGTGCCCGCTGCCCGGGGCCCAGTGTCACCTCTTTTCTTTCTCCCTGCAGTCTCCGTGAGCATCAACAACCTGTACCCCGGCTGTGAGAACGTGAGCGTGAGGAGCCGCAGTATGATGTTCGAGCCAGGCCTCACCAAAGGCATGCTGGAGGTGTTCGTCGCCCCGTCCCACCACCCACACTGCTCGGCCGACGACCAGTCCACGAAGGCCATCGACATCCAGAATGCCTATCTGAACGGTACCCCCAGCCCCAGCCCCAGCCCCAGCCCCAAAGGGGAAGGACCACAAGTTCCCTAAAGTAGTTCCTCCAGGGGAGCTTGTCCTGGGTGGTGTCTGTCCTAGCTTGCCGGGGCTGCCGTAACAAAGTTCCACAAGTAGGATAGCTTAAGACGACTGGAATTTGTGGCCTCGCAGTTCTAGAGGTGTCGGCAGGGCTTCCTCCGAAGCCTAGGGCTCTGGTGGTGGCTTGTGGCATAAGTGAGTCTCTGCCTCTGTCACATGGCCGTCTTCTCTCTGTCTCCTAGGCTGTGTCCATGTTGCTTTCCCTTTTAGGACACCAGTCATGTTGGATTAGGACCCACCCCAATCCAGCTCGGCCTCATCTTCACTAATAACATCTAACATCCTATTTCCAAGTAGTAATATATTCACAGGACCAGAGGTTAGGGCTTGAATATATCTCTCAGGGGGACACAAATTCATAACTGTATCTGTCACATCTGAACAAAGGATGGAAAAAAATCCAATGCAGACTTGATATTGAGAGTGTATTAGTCAGCCAAAGGGGTGCTGATACAAAGTACCAAAAATCTGTTGGTCTTTATAAAGGGTATTTATTTGGGGTAGAAGCTTACAGTTACCAGACCATAAAGCCTAAGTTACTTCCCTCACCAAAGTCTGTTGCCATGCGTTGGAGCAAGATGACTGCCGATGTCTGCAAGGGTTCAGGCTTCCTCTTCCTCTTCCTCTTAAGGCTTCATGGTCCCAGTTTCTTCCAATATCAGCTGTAGTCTGGGACAAGTCTTGTCTCTCTCTCAGGGCTCGTTCCTCTCTGAGCTCAGCTGCTCTCTTCTCTCCACAAGGTTAGCTGTAGACTGTCAGGCGAACGGCTCATCTCTCTTTCTAGGGCCTCTGCCATGACTAATGGAGCCTTCTCTCTTTCCTCACATATCTGCTTCTCTGTGTGTTTACGTCCCGGGCTCCACTATCAAAACTCCTCTGCCTTGTTGTTTTCTCTGTGAGTCCCCACCCATCAAGGGGGCAGGAACTCAACATCCTACTGGCGTGGCCCAATCAAAGCCTTAATCATTATTTAATCAAGTAAGACTGAAACTCTGAATCCAGTACAATCTAATGTACCCAGAGGAACAGACCAATTTACAGACATAATCCAATATCTATTTTTGGAACTCATAAATAATATCAAACTGCTATGGGGAGGGACTCAGGACTTATGCATGGTTGTCTAATACCAAAAAGTAAAACTAAGCACCATATATCCCCAGCATTTAGCAAAGCACCTAGCATACAATAGGTGCTTAACAGATGAATAAATTAATAAATTTTTAAAAGAAGAAAACCCTCACTTGGATGGAAATCTAATAAAATACAATCTTGCTAGTAGTTTAATACACCCAAGCGTTAAAGGATTATTTTTAAGTACATCTACAGTCGTAGCTAATGCTGTGGTTCAGGTATGGGCAAATTTTTTTCCCTAGAGAAATTTTTTTTTTTTTTTTTAGTTCTCCCCACCCCCTCGTTGTTTGCACTTACTATGTCTTTAGGAGGCATCCGGAACTGAACCCAGGACCTCCAATGTGGAAGGGAGGTGCCTAATCGTTTGAGCCACCTCTATTGCCTGCTTTTGTTGTGTCTCTTATTATCTTTTCTTCATATCTCTTGTTGCATCAGCTTGTTGTGTCAGCTTGCCGCACCTGTCCGTTGCGCCAGCTAGCTGTCTTGCTTGTTTTCTTTAGGAGGCACTGGGAACCTCTGCTCCCTGCTTTGCTGTGTCTCTCATTATGTTTTTCCTTCTTGTGTCTCTTGTTATGTCATCTTGTTGTGTCAGCTTGCTGGTCCCACCCATCGCGCCAGCTCTCTGTCTTCTTTAGGAGGCACCAGGAACCAAACCACAGCCCTCCCATGTGGTAGGTGGGAGCTCAGTTGCCTGAGCTACATCTGCTTCCCAGGAAATTTTTAAGTGTGTTCTTTGCTCTCACACAGTTCCAAGGGGGCAAAGTTTTAAATATTATAGAGAAAGGTTTACTTTATCCAGCAAACTCTTGTTGTCTCCTGGCTGAGCCCCTGTGAGTCCCCAGGGTCCCCATCTCCCCGAGGGAGTCCCTGCGGAAGGTGCCACACTTTCTCCAGCTGGTCCCAGGTCACAAGTCCCCTGCCTTGTTGAGAGGCAGACTTGAGCCGCCCCTATAAGCACCAGGTTGGGTGTCAACAGCTGATGCTAATCCTGAAAGTGCTTCTTAAAGATGCATGCCCTGAGGCTCAGTTTTCTCATCTGTAAAACAGGTCAGGGAGGCACTTAGAAAACGCCAGCTGGGATCCTCTGCCTGTGGGACCTTTTATTATCCTAACCTTGGTGAATCTACGAGACTCAGCATTTATGACCTAGAGCAGTGGCCCTGAAACGTGGGTGTGCATCAGAATCACCCAGAGGACTCGTGAAAGCAGATTTTGGGCCCCACCTCCAGGGTTTCTGATTCAACAGGTCTGGGGAGGTCTGACAAATTGCTGGGGATGCTGGCACTGCTGGACCTGGGACCCCAGTTTGAGAAACCCTGGCCTTAATGAAGTAGAATTAAATTCATCTGCCTCTTGCCCTCATAAAAGTTCAGTGTTGGGAAGCAAATATGGCTCAAGTGATTGAGCTCCTGCCTACCACACGGGCAGTTCCTGGTTCGGTTCCCGGTGCCACCTAAAGAAGACAGCAAGCTGGCGCAATGGGCAGGCACAGCAAGCTGACGCAACAAGAGACACAAAGAGAAAAACACAATGAGAGACACAACAAAGCAGGAAGCAGAGGTGGCTCAAGAGATTAGGAGTCCCCCTCCCATATTGGAGGTCGCAGGTTTGGTTCCCGGTGCCTCCTAAAGAAACAAGGAAGACGAACAGACACAGAAAGTGCAAACAACGAGGGAGTGGGGAGAAGTAAATAAAATAAAAATCTTTAAAAAAAAAAAAAAAAAGTTGCTCCCCAGAGCACTACTGGCTCTAGAAGGTGTGTGAGAGAACTTGTCCTCAGCACCCCCAACCTTCCCACCCCTCACCCTGATGCCCTTCTCCAAGCCCCCCTCAATCCTGGTGCCTCTGATGTTCAAAGGACCGGCTCTGTGTTCCAGAACTTTCCATCCTGAGGCCTCAGCTGTTGACTTGAGTGTCGCCCCACCCAGGAGTGTGCTTCAGAGGATGCTCTGGAAAAGCTCGTCAGATCTTAGGAAATTCAACTGTTAGAATTTCTGGCGTAGAATGAGGACAAAAGCCAAGAATTACAGGAAGAAGCTGTATTAGGTTCCTGTTGCTGCTGTAACAAAATACCACAAGCTGGCTGGCTTAAAACCACAGAAATTTGTTTTCTCACTGTTCTGGAGGCCAAGAGACTGAAATCAAGGTGATGTCAGGGCTACACTCCTCTGAGGCTCGAGGGACAGATCTTGTCCTAGCTTCTGGTGGCTGTAAATGCACCACTCCAGGCTCTGCGTCTGTCGGCACGTGACCTCCTTCCTTTCTGGCTTCTTTCTCTTTCTCTCTTATAAGGACACCCATCATTTTAACTAATTACATCTGCAGGTACCCTATTTTCAAACAAGTCCACAGTCACCAGGAGTTAGGGCTTAACAGTGTCTTCTGTGGGGGACATAGTTCACCCCACCTCAGGAGCCTTCAGCTCCCTGCCAGGCTGCCCCACGTGCCAGTAGCCAGAGGTGGCAGTGTTTGAGTAGAGGCGTCGAAGGTCCAAGTGCCTGGGCAGTCATTGGTAGGTTCTGGGTTCCTTAGGAACTCCAGATCAGAAGCTCACCCTCTGGCACTTCTGGGAAAAGCAGTCAGTTAACCCCTGCCTGACTCACTGCAGCCTTCCCAGACACAGGTGCTCTGACTGCCTCACAGTTCCTCCCATGTCCTTCCTACGCAGAACTCCTCTTACACCAGTGCACCCTGAGAGCTTCTGACCAATGCCGACCAGGTCCCCCATCTTTGGAAGGTGGATGGAATCACCATTTAATCGAACACATTGCACAGTGACTTTTACATTTAATGTTTTATAACCTGCCTTGTTCCCCCCAAAAAGAACATTTATACTTATTTGAGTATACAGAATTTTTCCACATGTGTTGCATCATTTAATCCTCACTGAGATTCTGTGAGTTTGGTGATAGGGAACCCAAAGTGGGCAGCTGGCACTCTGACGCCTGTCTGGGCAGGAGTAAAGTCTTTATGTAAAAATGGAATGTTTGTATTGTGTATGAATGTGTCTAAAACTGCATTATTGTGGACGTGCTCTAGCATAACCCATGCTTCTGTGTAATCGGGCATGATGAATGTTTGTTCCTTTCCCCAGGTGGTTTGCAAAATTGTAAAGTATATATGTACTCACACACACACTCTTCCTTGAATGCATAGAGGCATCTCCCCATGTGTGTCTGTGTGTACCACTTCAGGATATTATAAGTAGGTATAATATAGATATAAATACAGATACAGATAATATAGGCATTGTTGTTCAAATCTTAATTTGCATTCCTTTATGACCTACAGCACCAATTTCACAATCCAGCTGGAAAATTACTAGTTTAGAGCAACTGCTACATAATTTGAGTAGGTTAATGAAAAAGAGCAGTCTCACTTGATTATAAAAATTCTGATGTTATTTTTAAATAAACATAAAAGTCTTAATAGCCAAGACTTACAAGCAATTGGAGTCTTCATGGCAAAGCTACATTGTGTTGGTCATTTATCTACACAGCTAACTACTGGAGGCATTGATAGGTAAATCATACAGTGGTCATAAAAATTCCGTATCTTAATATTAGAAAATCATACATCATTTTCATGTAAAGTGGCAAGGAAGACAGATGTAAGAAGTCCAATGCAAAGGGCAGTGGTTCCACCAATTGAAAATGACAGAATCTTCCATAATCTTCTGTTGGTAATAACCAGATGGCAATTTATTTTCCAAATTCACATTTTCTTCTTGTGCTGCATAATCCTCAGAAACTTCTTCGGTTTTTATTCCTTTTCTTTGCTGGATGGACATCATGATGTCAAAGACTTACATGCACTGTTCTTCCAACCTCCTTGTGGCCACTCAGGCATCTTCACGACGCTCCGGGTGGGGGAAGCCCCTGCCAACTTTTTTTTTTTTTTTAAACAAATCAATTTTATTGATACATATTATTAAAGCATACAATTCATCCAAAGTGCACACCCAATGGTATTTATAATCACATAGTTGTGCATTCATCACCTCAGTCATCATTAGCGCTTTCTCTTTATTTCAATAATAATCAAAAACAAACAAGAAAATTCTTCACCTCTGTATCTCCCTATGCTTGCCCTGCTGTACATAGCTGCTATTTCTGGCTCCTCTTGCACAATTATTTGTTTATTAAGCAGTTTTATTGAGATATATTCACATACCATACAATCTAGCCAAAGTATATAATCAATAGCTTTTAGTATAATCCCAATGTTGTACATTCATCACCACAAAAAGTTTTAGAACAATTTCATTACTCCAAAAGTAAAAGCTTAGCAGTCTTTCCCAGCCCTACATAACCACTAATCTAACTTCATAACTTCATCTTTATAAATTGGTTTCTATTAACATTTTATATAAATGGATATGTAGTACTTTGTGTACCTGTAAGTGTTCCTATCTCTCCACATCCTCTCCAACACTTGTAATTCTGTCTTTTTGATAGTGGCCATTCTGATAGATGTGAAATGATATCTCATGTTTAGCTTTGATTTGCATTTCCCTAATCACTACTGACATTGCACATTTTTTATGTGTTTTTTTTTTGCCATTTGTGTTTCTTCTTTGGATAAATTTTTATTCAAGTTTTTTGCCTATTTTTTAATTGGATCACTTGTCTTTTCATTGTTGAGTTGTAGATCTCTTTATATATCATGGATATTAAACCCTTATTGGAGATATGATTTCCAAATATTTTCTCCTGTTGCATTGGCTGCCTTTTCACCCTTTTGACAAAGTCCTTTGAGGTTCAAAAGTGTTTAATTTTGAGAAGGTCCCATTTATCTATTTTTTCTTTTGTTGCTTGTGCTTTGAGTATAAGGTCCAAGAAACCAACACCTACCACAAGGTCTTTAAGATGTTTCCCTGCAGTTTCTTCTAGTAGTTTTATAGTCCTGGCTTTTATATTTAGGTCTTTGATGCATTTTGAGTTCATTCTTCTGTAGGGAGTGAGATAGGGGTCCTCTGTCATTCTTTTAGTTATGGATATCCAATTCTCCCAGCATCATTTGTTAAAGAAACTGTTTTGTCTCATTAACATGTCTTTGGTAGGTTTGCCAAAAACTTATTGGCCAAAGAGGTGAGGGTTTATTTCTGGACTCTCAATTCTATCCACTTATTGATGTGTCTATCTTTATACCAGGACGATGCTGTTTTGACTAATGTACCTTTATAATATGTTTCTATGTCAGGCAATGGAAGTCCTCCTATATTTATCTTCTTTTTTAGAATGCTTTTGGCCAATCGGGTTTACTTTCCCCTCCAAATGAGTTTTGTATTTGCCTTTTCTATTTCTGTAAAGTAGGCTGTTGGAGTTTTTATTGGTATTGCATTGAATCTATAAATCAGTTTGGGTAGAATTGACATCTTCACGATATTTAGTCTTCCAATCTGTGAACATGGAATGTCTTTCCATTTGTTTAGGTCTTTTAAAATTTCTTTTAGCATTGTTTTGTAGTTTTCTGCATATAGGTCCTGTACTTCTTTGGTTAAATTGATTCCTAGGTATTTGAGTCTTTTTGTTACTATTGTAAATGGAATTTTTCCCCTGATTTCCTCCTCAGGTTGTTCAGTACTAGTGTACA
>JAQZBX010063350.1:0-16708 GCA_029593785.1 Cabassous unicinctus | reverse complement strand
CAGTGACACATATGTCAAGTAAAGAAATGCAGATACATACTAGGTAAAATATAAGGAATATAAAATAGTTAATTATTAAAAGGTTCTCTTTTATATCCTATATCATCTCTTAGTTTGATGTCCTTTCTCTTACTAAATGGTTTACAGAACTATCAAGAGATGTTTGATGTAAAGGCAGTGGCCACCAGAGGTTCTGAGGGGTGGGAGAGGGAAGAATAGGTGCAATATGGGGGGCATTTTCAGGACATTGGATTTGTCCTACCATAATATTGCAGTGATGGGTACAGGCCATTGTATATATTTTCATAACTTAAAAAGTTGCATGGGACAAAATGTAAACTATAATGTAAAGTGTATTCCATGGTTACTAGCAATATTTCAATATGTGTTCATCAATTGTAACAAACATACCACACTAATAATGAAGGATGTTGTTAATGTGGGAAAGTGTCAGAGGGGAAAGGAGTGAGGCTTATGGAAATCCCTTATATTTTTTATGTAACATTTATGTAATCTAAATCTTCTTTAAAAATAAAAAAAGTTAATTATACAAAAAGAGATATTTAACAGTAAGAATGTTAGAGATTGGATAACTACTAATCGCCTAGTCTTCTTTCTTTACCAACAAATAGCTTGATATATGATTCTATAGAGTGGTAAGCACTTAGGAAATGAACATTTGCTCTTTTCAATGCATGCCAAACTGTAAATCCATATGTAAGGAGGTAGACATAATCACATACCATGACTCTTTACATTAACATACAAAGTTTTCTTATATTGTTGAAGTGATTTTCACAAATGATAATTCATATACTTTTCCATGTTTTGCTGAAAATTTTATTTTTCTCATCAGTATATGGATATATATTTACTACTTTTTAATAACTTTCAAAAAACTGTTTTAATCTGAAGATGAATTTATTCATTTCAAGAAACTAATAGGAACTTAGAATATGAAGGAATCAAAGGCCCATCTATATTTACCTCAACTGGTTAACTTGTACTTTTTACATCCTATGCACAATAAATCCCACAAATAACCATTCACATATGCCTAAGAACTCCTGTCAATGAAAAATTTATTTTTGCCTAATATGATATTTCCTATATTATCATATCAAATTATTATGCAATATTTTCATTTAAAAAGTCAAAATTAATTTACTTCAATTAAAATTATTTTAATTTGAATACACAAAAGCAAATAAATAAATAATATCTTCTACTGCCTATCATATAATTATTTATTAAATATATGTTAATGATACATTTTTATAATTCAAAGATTGTTTGAGACAATATTTCTTTGAATTATTACTCAAGAACTGTGAAGGATATATGGTATTGAACACATGTGGTAAATAGATAAAACTTCTATATAAGAGCTGCTCAATTTCACTTAAATTTATACTGACTCAGAGAATAGATTTGATTATTATGTAAGATTTCTTTTATGTCTGCTGTAAAAGTATGGCTTATGCTTATAATGTTGAATGAATTAATTACTCACATCAGAAAAAGACCATTATCATGCCTATTTTCAAATAATATTTATTGGATTAGAAGTGTATCTTATTTTCTTTCCAGCAATGCGAGCTACAGACTGACTTACCTTTTATATTTTTTCTGAAGATATCACCAAAAACCTTTCTATGTAAAAGGAAATTTTGCACAAAATGTATTCCAGAAAGGTTCACCTTCCTTTGCTATGAGGGTCATATATTACCATGAAACTAAGATGGTTAAATACAACACAAAATATTCTACTACAGAGGTTTGGTCCAATTTACAATTCTACCTGCACCATCCTCAGAGAAAATGTCCCTTGTCTGTGCTTCTGTTCCCTTAGGTAGACCAAGCACAATTACTCCATTGCCCTTCAAATGCCAAAATTAGGCAAGTCTGTTCTCTTGGAAACAAGCTAAAGAAATTAACACTCAGTCACATAAGCAATCATTTATCAGCCCCTGCTAACTTCAAATGAGAAAGAGAATATTGCAGTGGTGAAATCCTAGGACATAATTCAACACTTTATGCCTTGGATCCAGAGTGAGTGGGTTTCTTTCCTGGCATCACCACATACTAGTATTTTTGGCAGGTTACGTATTTCTCTTTCCTCAGGTTCTTCATCTACAAAATGAGAATAAGAGCATGCTTATTGTAAGATTTTGTGAGCATAAGGTGAATAGATTAATGCAAGCCTCATGGAACAGTTCTAGGTTTGGGGAGATGCTAAATGTTTCACAATAAGATGATGAGTTTTGTTAGATTGGTATAATTATGAGTGAAAATTGATCCATAATGTATAATTTAATTTTTTCCTTGAGGTATCAACAAATCCACACATAAAAAACTTGAATAAAGAGAAACATTTTATTTAATGAACTATATGTGTGACTACATCAATATATTGAATATGAGGCATCTTATTTAAAAATAAATAAAATATAAATTTATGTACGTTATATATACACACAATGCATGCTTTATATATACAAAGAAAGTTTCTTGGTCTATATCATTTTGAATTATTCACCACCTTTGCTATTTATTTGTACACTTATGCAATTGGACAAATTTCATTAAAAGTCTCTGAGCTTTCTAATACCCAAACAATATATAATCATTGTTTCTATGTATGTGGGGATGTAATGACCTATAACAGTCCCAAGAATTGTATGTGGTTACAGAAATAAATCTCCAGCTGTGTATGGGATACTGAGGAAGTTACATTAAGACAGGGTTGATTTTAAGGTCCTTGTGGAGTATGTGATTATTAAACTAATTTGAAATTTCATTGAGTACTTATGTGCTACTCAGAGCTACAAATGCTTTTTGTTTATAGTAAATAATCACACTTCCCAATGTCCCTGTTTGGAAGATGTTATGAATAAGACTTGAATTTCTCAAATTTAGAAATTGCTTAATTTCACCCAGATAGCAAGTAGTGGAGCCAAAAGTTGATCATATGTATACCACTGCAGTGCCTGTGCTCTTCTTGGTCATGTTTTAGAGCCACAAAATATTCAATACATCACCAAAGATTTGGGTTTAGTATTTTTCTACTCTACCATTGTAGGGTAGAAAAATTGTAAAAGATAGGGTTAAAATACAAATACAAATGGCCAAAAGCAAATGAAAAAATGTGCAACATCACTAGCTTTTAGGGAAAGGCAGATCAAAACTACAACTAGATATCATTTCACACCTTATAGAATGGCCTTTATTTAAAAAAATAGAGACATATACATACTGGAGAGGATGTGAAAAAATAAGAACATCCTTCACTGTTGGTGTGAATGTAGAATGGTGCAGACTCTTTGGAAGACAATTTGGTGGTGCCTCAAGAAGATTAATATAGAACTGATAGCTGGAAAATGTGCTTATTAAGAATTTCCTCATTTAAGCAGCTTGGAAAATTGTAAATATAATTGAGATGATTTAATTGTAATCTAATTTTAAAAGTTTCCACTTTGCACTTAGTTCACTGAAGGATATTAACCAGCCCTTTCAGGTTTTTTTTTCCAAGGCCCGATTAGATTTAATTAATAAATTATAAGAAAAAGTGCAGTAACCAACATTTATAAATGTAAATAATAATTCTAATATAATATAAATTAATTATAACATAATTCTACTTTTTATATTACAGCTCTGTTGGACATAATAATCTCTAAGAATGAAATAAATTATTGGTTTAGTTATATAATTTCCATTTTGGCCATAATTCTTTCTGGATAATCAAATTCCTATTTAGGAATTCTTCACATATTATTGGAATGAATTACAGCAGATTACAATATGCCAACTCATAATTTAATTAGGGAGAAAAACTCAAAATCTTGTTCAACAGTAGTCATGCTAACTAGTTATTGATCCAGATGGATTATTTTAATTAATGAGTATGTATAGGGATGAAAAAAGAAGTATCCAAAAAAAAATCTCTTCTCAAGTCCTCGATTAAAAGCAAGGGTTTATTTTATATGAAGAAACTTAGAGAATATTGATCACAGAAACAATTTGCTAGTTGAACTGAGTAATTATTGTTTATATACTATAATATTGTTATTTTACATTTATCGGTCTACTCCAGCACTTTTTTGGTTAATATTTGCATAGAATACCTTTGTCCAACCTTTTGTTATTAACCTGGTTGTGTTGTGTTCTTACATCTGAGGTGGGTATATTTTAGATAACATTTGGATGGTACATATTTTTTTATCCATTCTGTGATGGTTAGTCTAATGTGTCAACTCAGCCAGGTAGTTGTTCCTAGGCATTTGGCCAAGCAGGCACTGGGCTAATTGTAATAAAAGGACATTTATGGACTTTAGTCACCAGTGAGTTTACTGCATAGATAGCTGATTACATCTATATCAATCAGGGAGATTGCCTTCAGCAATGAGTGATGCTTTATCCAATCAGTTGAATGCCTTAAAAGGGGAAGTGATTTCAACATTCACAGAGAATTTCCCAGCTCGTCTTTGAACAGCCAATGTCTCCCAGAAACTCGTCAAGGACGTTCATTGGACTGTCATTGAATGCCCTTGTTTGCAGCCTGCCTGCAGAAGCTGGACTTGTGCCTCCCGAAAGTCATGTGAGAGACTCATAAAATCTTATATTATCGACAGATATATCCTGTTGATTCTGCTACCCTAGAGAACCCTGACTAATGCACATTCTATCAGTTTATGTCTTTTTATTGGGGAGTTCAAAACATTAACATTCTGTGTTATTACTGTAAAGGAATTACTTCATCCATTTTACCCTTCAGTTCTCTGTTGTCATACAGTTCTATTGTCTGTCTTCTTATCCTTTATTTTACCCTTCCTAATAATCTTCATTTCTAAACTCTTCTCCAAATCTCACTTTTTTCTCTAACTTTTGTTTTTTCCCTTTTAGGCTGCAGCACTCCCTTTAGTATCTCTTGTAAATCTGGTCTTTTGGTAACATATTCTCTCAGGCTTTGTTTGTCTGTGAAGACTCTGAACTCACCCTCATTTTGAAGGTGGATACTGAATTCTTGGCTGGCAGTTTTTCTCTTTCAGTACCTTAAATACATCATATCATGTTCATCTCTCCTCCATGGTTTCTGATGAAAGGTCTGCACTTAGTCTTACCACATTTCATTTTTATGTAATGTTTTGCTTTTATCTTGCTTTTTTCAGACTCCTCTATCTCTAATATTTGTATTTATGATAGTAGTTGTCTCGGGGTAGGTCTATTCAGATTTATTCTGTTTGGAGTGTGTTATCCTTCTTGAATATTGATATTTAATCCCTTCATAAGTGTTAGGAAATCTTCAGTCCTTATTTCCTCAAATATTTTTTCTGCCCATTATCCATTCTGTTTCCCTTCTGTGACACCAATAATGTGAATATTTGAGCATTTTGCATTGTCATGCAATTCCCTGAGGCTCTGTTACATTTTTTTCCATTCTCTTCTCTTTCTGTTCTCCTGTCTTTTCCTGTTCAGATGTTCTGTCTTTGAAGTCACTAATTCTGTCTTCTAGCAATTAAAATCTGCTCCTATGTGCCCTTAATGTATTCTTAATCTCATCAATTGTGTCTTTCATTTTCATGAGATCTGTTACTTTTCTTTGCAGACTTTCAAATTGTTTTGTATGCTCTCCCATTGTCCTCTTAATATCCTTTACTTATTTACTCATATTTTCTATAAATCTTTGATGTTATTTAAGAGAGTTGTGTGATTATCACAGATTAATTGTCTTATATCCTGAATCTCTTCAGGATATTTGGTGTCTTCTTTTGGCTGGGCCATCTCTCTTGTTTACTAGTATATTTTTTTGCTAATATCTAGGCATCTGAATATATTGGTGAATTTACTCTGATGGCCAATTTCTCTCTCTTGCCTATTTTTTTCATAGCTTTTCTTTGATATTTGGTTCAACTTATTCTCAGTCTTTAAAATTGCCCAGCTTAAGATTTCAATATCAGGCCACGGACTCACTAGTGAGGCACATATTTTCTCCCAGGGGTTGGACACAGAAATTGTGAAGTTTTTGCCCATGCAATTTACAGACCAGCCAGCAGATGGTGCTAGGAAGTGAACCTCCAGAGTGGAGATTCAAAATGGACTCTGTTGGCTGAATTGACTGAAGAAAAGCAACCCGACTTCCCCACCCTTTTCCCTTGAGAAAGGTGACAGGAAGGAAGATGTCTGTTCCTCTCATTTGGCCACAGTGTTTCAGCTTAATATCTTGGTGGTGGGGGAGGGGAGCCCTTCCCAACTACTGTGAGGGCTTGATAATTCAGGTTTGCATTTCAACCTCTTTGTGTCTCTGTCCCTTACCCTCCAGGGAGTTGAGTAGCTTTGTCCTGGTCTGTTGATCTGCAAAGCAGGTTCCTTAGATAGCTTTTGCCTCTTTCTCCATTTTTTTGGAGAGAACATTCAGTTTAGCTTTTAGTCTTCCACCATATTCCCATAACCCTCACAACCTTTCAGTTTTGCTTGCAGGAATAAGACAACATCTCAAAGCAAACCCAGACAGAAATGTGTCAGGAGCACTTTATGAACCAGGAAATCTGTAACTTCTCTCAGAGGCAAAATCTTGATATCCTTGAGCTGTTGGCTGAGAAAGGAGTCATGAAGAACTTAATAAATTGTGGTTAGTTAGCTGCTGAAACTAAGGCTAAGTTTGATGTGCTTTAGATAATGCACTACTGAGAAATTTCTCATACCCCCTTTTTCTTTGCCTTTAAAATCTCTTGTACCCCTTCTCACTTTGAACTGGTTTGGGGAAGATTGCCCCATTTCCTTGTTTGTACAATTGAAACAAATCACCTTCTAAGTGAGAGAAAAATTTCTCTTTTGTGTTGCTGGATTAAGTGACCCCTTCTATTGGAAATAACTTTGCTTCTTTATGGTAACAATTTATTGAGACAGCCAGGAGCCACTCTGCTAGTGCATAGTCCACTGAAGCAGCCTCAAACCATTTCTCATCAGCTACAGGGCTTCCCTGTATCCCTTAGCTCCATGCCTAGCATCTGCCCTGGGGTTTCTCTGGACACTCAGGATGAAGGTTCTCAGTGAGGTTTCTGCTGTGGGCAGACACTGAGTGTGGTGTGCACACATGATCGGATACTATTCTTCTGTATGATGAAATGAAAGCAAGAAGAAATGACAACATGGATGAACCTTGAAGTCAATATGTTGAGTAAAATAAGCCACACACAAAAGGACTAATATTGTTTGGTCTCACTAATAGGAATGGAATACAATGACTAAACTCATGGAGGGAAACTTTAGAGTATAGGTTACTACAAGATAGAATGTGGGTGAAGAAATGGAGTTGATGTTAATGCAGAATTTTTAATAAGGTTTATTGTAAAAGTGTGGAAATGGATAGAGTTGCTGGTAACACATTTTAATGAGTAAAGCTAACACAAATGGTTTATAATGGGATTGTGGCTGAAAGGTGTCTAGGAATGTAAATGTCAATTAATAGGAAGACAAAGGATAATCTAGGGAATATATAGCATAGTGATTTCAGTGGTGGATAAATATTGTGGTTAATAGTATAATTATAATAATGTTCTTTTATAAAGTGTTAAGAATATGGTGATACATGGGAAATTAAACTAATGTAAATTTTGGAAGCAAGTTAACAGTAATATTGTAATATTTTGCAGTAATGGCAAAGCAGATATCATATAAATTCTAAAGGTCAACAAAAAAGAGTATGGGATTTTTCCCTTTGGAGAAATAAGAATATTGTAAAATTGAGTTGATGACAGCAGTACTCTGTGATTAAAATGAGATCCACTGAGTGTACACTTAGAATGGATTGTAGAAGGCATGGGGCTGTTTAGCACATTGAATTCTATGGTGAAATATGAACTATAGTTAACAAGTATGATAACATTTTCTTGTCCTTTTCATAATAATTGGAATATTCTATCTTTTTCTTAGTTAAAATAATATTTGTCAACCTAAAAAATTCTGAACGTACACCCTAAAATGAAAATAAAAAATAGATGACATGTAACAGAAGACAAAATGGAAATCAAGTGTTTGAAATAATAACTACCATTTATTTTTCCCTGTCCCAGTTTATGGCATAAGGTAACAAAAGCTCCATCCTTTCTACTACATATTTCTCCATCCCATCTCATTTTCTTTTACAATTTGCAATTATTATTTTTCTCTTTCTACTAGTAATCTAAGTCCCAGCCAGATATCCCAAAGTGTTAAATATGCATAGCCTCAGCCAACCATGTTTCTCAAAACACTAAGGACACCTGGACACCCTTCTTTTAGTCGCTATTATAAATGGAATTTTTTTTCCTGATGTCATCCTCAGATCACACCTTTCTAGTATATAGAAAGAATACTGATTTTTTCCCTATTAATCTTGTATCCTTACACTCTGCTGACATCATTTATTAGCTCTAGCAGCATGGTGGTAGATTTTTCAGGACTTTCCAGGTATAAGATCATATCATCCGCAAGTAGCAAAGTTGTTATTTATTTCTTTCTGATCTGGGTGCTTTTTATTTCTTTTTCATCCCTAATTGCTCTAGCTAGAACCTCTAGGACTATATTGAAAAACAGTGGTAACAGTGAGCATCCTTGTCTTCTTTCTGATCTCAACAGAAAAGTTTTCAGTCTTTCACCATTGACCACAATATTAGCTGTGGGATTTTCATGCATGGCCTTTAAAATGTTGAGAAAGTTTCCTTCAATTCCTATCTTTTGTAGTATTTTTATGAAGAAAAGATGCTGTATTTTGTCTAATGTATTTTCTACATGAATTGATAAGAACATGAAATTTTTCTCCTTTGATTTATTTATGTGAAGTATTACACTGATTGATTTTCTTGTGTTGAACTCACCTTGCATGTCTTGTATAAAACCCAGTTGGTCATGAAGAATAAATCTTTTAATGTGTTGTCAGATTCAATTAGCAAGGATTTAATGCATCCTTGAATGGATTCCATTAGGGAAATGGGCCTGTAATATTCGTTTTTATTAAAGTCTTTATCTAACATTTTTATTAGTGTGATATTAGCTTCATAGAATGAGTTTGATAGCATTCCTTTCCGTTGAATATTTTTGGAAGAATTTGAGTATGATAGCTATTAAATCTTCTTTGAATGCTTGGTGGAACTCATCTGTGAAACCATCTGGTTCTGGGCCTATCATTATGGGGATTTGTTTGATGACAGTTTCAAACTCTTTCCTTGTGATTGGTTTGTTGATGTCTTCTATTTCTTCTAGGATCAGTGTAACTTGTTCATAAGTTCCTAGGAAGTTTTCCATTTCATCTGCATTGTCCTGTTTGTTGGCATACAGTTTCTCATAATATTGTTTTATGATGTTTTCCATTTTTGTGGTGTCAGTAGTAATGACCCATTTTCATTTTTTATTTTATTTATTTGTATCTTCTTGCTTTTTTTCTTTGTCAGTATAGCTAAATGTTTTTTATTTTATTAATCTTCTTGAATACCCAACTTTTGCTTTTGTTAATTCTCTGTATTTTTGTTTTGTTTCATTTTCAATTTCATTTATTTCTGCTCTGATCATTGTTATTTCATTAATTCTGCTTGTTTTGGGAAGAGCTTGCTGGTTTTTTTTTTCCTACTTCCCTCAGCTGAGTTGTTAGGTCATTGATTTTAGCTTTTTCTTCTTTTTTATGGTATTCATGGTGAGTTATAAATTACCCACTCAGCACTGCCTTCACTGCATCCCATAGGTGCTGATATATTTTATTCTCATTTTCATTATTTCAAGATATTTATTGATTTCTCTCACAATTTCATCTTGACCCACTCATTCTTTAAGAGTGTGTTGTTTAATCTCCAAATATTTGTGAATTTTCCCTTTTTCTGCCTGTTGTTGATTTCCAACTTTATTCCCATATGATCAGAAAAAGTGCTTTGTATAATTTTGATCCTCTTGAATTTATTGATACCTGCTTTATAACCCAAAATGTGGTCATTCCTCAAGAAATATCCATGAGCCCCTGAGAAGAATGGATAACCAGCTGTTTTGGGGTACAAAGTTCTGTATATGTCTTAGGTTTTGTTCATTTATCATATTATTCAAGTTCTGTTTTTATTGATTCTCTGCCCAGATGTTCTATCCAATGCTGAGAGTGTTGTTTTCAAGTATCCAAGTATTATTGTTGAGAAATCTATTTCTCCCTTCAGTTTGGCCAGTGTTTGCCTCATGATATTTGGTGTATCCTGGTTAGGAAAATATATATTTATGGTTGTTATTTCCTCATTGTGAATTACCCCTTTTATTAATATATAATATTCTTAGTTGTCTTTAATAACAGCTTTACTTTTAAAGTGTATTTTATACAATATAAGTATGGCTACTCCAGCTTTTGTTTTTGTTTACTGCATGTGTGAAATATAGTTTTCCAGACATTTACTTTCAATCTATTGGTATCCTTGGGTCTAAGATGAGTCTTTTGTAGACAGCATATAGATGGTTCATAATTTCTTATCCATTCCACATCTTGTGATTTTTGATTGGGGAGTTTAATCCTTTAATGTTCAATGTTATTACTGTAAAGGCAATACTTACTTTACCCATTTAGACCTTTGGGGTTTATCTATCATATCTTATTTTCACCACTCTTTTTTACAGTTTAATTTACTTTTACTAACATAGTTTTCATTTCTAGACTATCTTCTGAGACTCTTTCTCATCTTCTCTTTTCAGGTTGTAGCACTCCCTTTAGTATTTCCTACAAAGCTGGTATCTTGGTTACAAACTTTCATTTTCTGTTAATCTGAGAATATTCTAAACTCATCCTCATTTTTGAAAGACAATCTTGCCAGATATAAGACATCTGGCTAATAGTTTTTCTCTGGGAGTATCTTAAATATATCTTACTACAGTCTTCTGCTCTCCCTGGTTTCTGACGAGAAATAGGCACTTAATCTTATTGGCTATCACTTGTGTGAAAGTTTGTTATTATTTATGAATACCAAAAAGAGATACAGATTATGTTTGTAAACTGGTCTGTTACTCTGGGCATGATACAGTTTGACTGTATTATATTCAGCTGAGACCCACTGTTCAGGGAGACTTTTGACACCCCAGGTTACAGGGAGGGTGGAGCACATTCCACAAGGGTTGGAAAGAGTGAGGTCAACCCCTCAGTGATCTGAGAGGGGTGGACCTTTTCCCCATTGGTTGGGGAGAGTGAGGTTAACACCTCATAGCTCTGAGAGGGGTGGGCCTGTCCCCCATAGATTAGGAAGGCCAAGTTGCCAATTCACTGTTCTGAGAGGGTTGGGTCTATTCACCAGAGATGAGGGAGAATGTTTCCACCACCTCACTGTACTCTGGGGGTTGAGATTGTAACCCAGAGTTTGATGAAAGTGTGGCCATCACTGCCAATGTACTTGGAGCCTGAGGTCTGGTCCACAGTCATCACAAATTTGCTTGATAAGGGTGGAACCAAGGAAATGTCCATTGGGGAAGCCTGTGGAAAGGGTGGGCTCCTGTGAGGCCCCAGGAAGAACAAACCATCATCTTGAGAATGACTCTCAGACTTTGAAATATTATGGAGTATGCCTTGCAGGTTTTTTGGAACTGTAGGGGCCCTGTGACTCATGTTTCCCTCCCAAATTCTCCTCATGGTAATGCAAATGTTTATCTTATGTCTGTCTCTTTGTATATTGGAAGAAGATAAATTGTTTTGTAAGTTTCATAGGTCTACAGGCAGAGGGGACTTTGCCCCAACACAAAGTGTGTTTCTATAAATTGATTGTGCTGTGATTTTGTATTTAGCATTGCTACTGAAATAATAAATTTTTAATATTGTAATGTATTTTTGGAATTCAGAGAGCAGAGTGTGGCAGTTTGCTATTATTTATGAGTTCCAAAAAGAGATACAGATTGTGTTTGTAAACTGGTCTTTTCCTCTGTGTGTGAAATCTTTTGATTGTATTAGATTCAGATGAGATGGCTTTGATTAAACTATGTTAATGTTAGGGCTTTGATTTGACCACATCAGTAGTGTGGCTCAGGATTGAGTCTCTGCCCCCTTGGGCTATATAAATGGACGCTCACCCAAGAAGGTACACAGGAGAACACAGAAGAAGATACACAGAAGAGAGAACATTGACAGCTTTTATCCTGCAGCCCAGGAAGAGAAATGAGCCATTTACCTGAGAGTTTACAGCTGACCTTGTGAGGAGATCAGAGCAGCTGAGCCTGGAAATAAATGAACCCTATGCCACTCTACAGCTGAGATTGAAAGAATCTGGGCCCATGGAGCATTAAGAGATGAGAGGAGAGCTGAACCCTTCCAGGTGTTGCCCTCCATCTTGCTTCAAAATGTGGCAATAGAATTTGGTGAGATATTAAACCTGAGTTGGACACTTTAGTGCCTTGTGACTGTAAGCTTCTATCCCAGATAAATACCCTTTATAAAAGCCAACAGATTCCTGGTACTTTGCATCAGCACTGCTTTGACTAATAGAACTTGCATGTGATTCCTCACTTTTCTCATGCCCCTCATTGAATTCTCTCTTTGTCTTTGGCATTTGACATTCTAATTAATATGTGTCTTTGAATAGGTTTATTTAGATTTATTTGTATGGGAATATGTTGTGCTTATTGGATATGGATATCTATGTCCTTTGATAGGGTTGGAAAGTTTTCTACTGTTATTCATTCAAATATTCATTCTGCACCTTTTCTTTTCTATCTCTGGCTCACACATGACATGTATGCTTGTACACCACTTACCACCATTTATTTCCCTGAGTCTTTGTTCAATTTTTTCCATTCTTTACTTTATTAGTTCTTTTGAATATTCACTTATGAAGACCATGTCTTCAAGCTCATGGATCCCTCATCTGCCTTTTCAAATCTGCTGTTATATACCTCCAATGAATTTTTCATTTCATTTTCTGTGTCTTTCACTAATATAAGATCTGTTAATTCTCTATGATTGCTTTCAAATTCTTCTTTGTTTGCACCTATTATCTTCTTAATATCCTTATTATCTATAGACATCACATTGAATTTATTAAGGAGATTTGTTTTATTTTATTTTATTTTTTTACAAAAGACCACAACAATTTTATTTGTAATAGCCAAACACTGTAAACAATATAAATGTCCATCAATTGGAGAACAGATAAATCTATTCAATGAAATACTTCTCAGCAATAATGAAACAACAAGAAGAAGCGGCAGCAAAATCTTGATACATGCTATCATAGGGATGAATCTTAAAATAATTACACCAAGTGAAATAAGCCTGATTTTAAAAAGTACATATTGTTCAGTTCAATAAAATTCTATGAAATGTAAACTAATGTATAGTGACAGAAAGCAGATCAGTGGTTGCCTGGGGAATGATGGTGAGTGGCATGTGGGGAGGGACAGAGGGAAGGATGGCAAAGGGGCAGGAAGACACTTGGGGATGACAGATAGGTTCATTATCTAGCTGGTGGTGATGGTTTCCCAGATGTATACCTAGGTCAACACTTACCAAATTGTACACTTAAAAATATATGTTGTTTATTGCACAAAATGCATATCTCAGTTAAGATACTAAAAATATTACTGGACATTACATTCTAGGGATTCTGGCAGCAGAACTATTATTTTCTACATAATTACACCTCGGTAAAAGCACTGTAGAACTTGATTTTTAAGTTGCAACAAGGAAATCAAAAGGTATCAATAGTAGCCAACTGAAAACAATGTTGTACATAATTGAAAAAAAATGAGTACAGAGAGAAAATGAGGAACTGTAATTCAGTAATTGAAACCAAATCTGACATCATCTCAACATCAAATAAAACAGCAAAGAGTCAATCACTTGGTGAATGCTGGTTGGTCCTCTCTGTCCCCTGCGTGTTGCTGTGGTTTCCGGAAGTGGAACCCTCAGGTTCAGAAAACCTGTACCGTTGCCCTCAGTTGTTCTCCAAGCTCCTCTATCAGAGACCAGACCCTCCAGGAGCTGGTGATGAGGCAAGTGGTCTTCCCTGACTAACGTCACACGTCAGAAGGGCGGGGTCTCTGCAAACACTGCCATCGTCAACAAGCAGAGTGCGTATTCTTCTAGAAAGGAACCTTGCAAAGAATTTGCTGTCTCAGAGTTGCTATCTTTGAGCTCATCGTTTGAATCTGAGTCTTGGGTCTCAGATAATGAGGTGCTGTCTGACTCCTCCGAATCACTTTCCTCAGAACTAGGGTGAGATCTATTGCCTGAAAACAGAATGGGCTATGTTTAAGGTACTTTCTTCCTCCTGGACAAGAACTGCCACTCCTTCCAGTTCTTTCAGTTCCAATCCCAGCTGAGCCTTTGTAAGGGAGACTTTCTTTAAGGCTTCTGCAAGAACTGCCAACATTTTTGACTTGGCTTTCTGAATCCACACACAGTAGTCTCAGATGTAGAGAACATTTAGAATGTAAGCTGGATCATTTTCCTGAAAAATTTTTTGAATATCCAGGAGACACTTTAAAACTGTACTTTTACCTAGTTGCAGTATCTTTATAGTATCCCTGTAGACTTTCATCACCAGCTTGAAATGACGATAAAGTGGGTAGCACAAAACTCTTCTTCCAAAAAACACCAGGATTTCATGAATGTTAGTCCAAGTCTCAAACCAGCACAGTGTTTGCCTCAATTTTCTGATATTCCATGCAGATTCAACATTCTTCTCTCCTTCAGTGACATGTGTTTCATAGTAATGTGCCAGGAGGATATCAATCAAACCATAGTAACTTGATGGGCTCTCTTATCCAGCACGTAAGATCTATTGACACATTTTCATAGCTGATATTTCTCTTCTTCAGAAAAAGACACTAATGCATCAAGATTGTCTTGATCCTGACTCTTCCTCAAATTGGCCATCATTTTTGAATATTTATCAGTTCACCAAGGATTATACTTCAAAACCTGTTCAACTTCCTCATCCTTAAATAAAGGCGGCTAGGTAATGATCAGGATCAAAGGCCAGCTCAGCAGCCAGGCCTTTCTGCTTTGGTTCTGCTGCGGGTGTGAAATCTGCATCCTTGATATCAATAACATCACTCAATTCATCCTGTTACCACTGAAACATGCCTGAATGTAAGTTTCTGAATCTACCTGGTAGTTTTTCAGAGAGCCTAGGGAAACACCAGCTCCTTCCTAACTCATGGGGGATCTATTTCATTATTTGTGAAAGTGGTTCTTGCTCATTTCATACAAAATCAGTGTATTGAAATGGGAAGAGACATTTTCTCCTAAAGTGATTCATGAAAATTCCATTGCTTTAATAATGATTATTTATTTTCTTATAGGACACTCACTCTTATATGAAATGTAAAAGTATTTTCTGCTTTGATGTTTTGATTTAAACTTGAAGACAGAATCTGAAAGTTTTGGAATAGATTTTATACTTTTTTTCCAATATGATGAAATGAACACTTTATTCTTTCTTACTATCAGCAACCTCACTTCAATGTTGCTAATGAGAATATCCTACTGATTCATCTCATTGAAATGGACATCAGACTACACACTCTAATGAACTTGCTATTCAGTAAGATCTCCTTGGTTGACATGATGTATATCTCTACCCATGTGCCTAAGATGCAAACTAATTTCTTTCACATAGTAAGACCATTACATTTTGGGGAAACGATATTCAAACCTCCATGTTTTCAGCCACACTTTAGTTTATCCTGTGCTCTTGAGCAAAACAATATGCCCATGGACATAGGGGCATGAGTCAACAGTTCCATCAATTCTTTAATGCACACTTTCTTTGTATTCTAACTTCATTTAACCTTTTTCTTTTCTTTGAAGTTCCATCACTGTTGTCATTAATGTGTAAAGAAACTTTCCAGAAACAAAAAACCTTGGAATGGGGACAGGGTCCTGCCTGGGGGGTCTGTGCTGGGGGTGCACAGAGAGAGAGCCTTGGGGACTTCAATCTGGAGGGAGCAGGATGGTGAGATAGATTGCTTAGAAAAGATTCATGAGTTTTTCCCCTACCTGTGGTGGTTGACACAGATGGCTGAGCCCCACCCTCAGGGAAAAAGGCTGGTTTGAGCCACGACTCTCGCCGGCAACCTGGTGAAAGGGAGCATTCTCTGAGAGTAAGAGGGTTGTGGCAGAGGGTTAAGAGGGGTTTCCTTTCTGTGGATTTGGCTGCCAGGAACCCCTTGCAGCTTTGGGGAACAAAATAGCTGGCTTGAAGCAGCACCAGGCTGAGGGGAGTGCGAATCTGCTGAAGAAGGTTGATTTACCTAGCTGCCCAGGGATATGCCCCAACTCCTGCCGGCAACCCGGTGAGAGGGAGCATTCTCCAAGAGGGAGAGGGTTCTGACAGAAGGCAAAGAGGGGTTTCCTTTCTGAGGATTTGGCTGCCTGCACCCACTCATAGCTTTGGGGAGCAGATAACCTGGCTTGAACCACAACCTGGCTGAGGGGAAAGGCGAATCTGCTGATAGAGCCTGATTTACCCAACAGTGCAGGGATACTGAGACTTGGCTCCAGAGAGGACGGAGTCAGCCAATTTTATTGTTCTGCACTGACAAGCATCAGAGCTTCAGCTCCCTTGGGGAGGCAAGGAAGTGGGAAGTGCTTGATTAGTTTACACGAGCCTATTTATGGTCCCTCTGTGAAGGGGGTTGTCTAGAAGAGGCCTTCTTTTGGGTCCCTTATTTCTCCAAAAAAAAAAAAAAAAAGACGACAGTCACTTTAAAAATTAAAAAA
>JAQZBX010063349.1:0-16719 GCA_029593785.1 Cabassous unicinctus | reverse complement strand
GCTCAGGCCGGCATACCCTCACAAGGAGGCCTCGGGACTCGAACCCAGGCCTCCCATATGGTAAACAGGGCCTCTATCCACTGAGCCACACCCGCTTCCAAAGCCTACTTCTAACTCTCTGGCATTCTCTGTTTCTACTTGACACCACATATCACTCAGTATATTTTAGCTGGTCTCTTGGCTCTTTTGTGTTCCATCAGCCTTATCCAGTGCACCAAATAAACATGTTCAGGAACATGCTTATTAAATGAATTTAGAAAGTATATTAAAGAGACAAATATTGAAATGTTTTTATCTACTCTGAGTAAGTGCAGTCAGAGTCAGTGCCATCCACACTGTGGATGTTATGTTAGTTGTGGTGTGTACGTTGTCAGTACTGGCTGTCAAATCTCACAAATTCAAGTACTTCCAGTGGAGTCTAGTTCTATTCTGATGCCATTGTAGTTACCCTTATTTTAATTGATTTGAGTGAAACTTGTTGTGTCTCTGGTTGCAGATGCTAGGTGTTCAAGGAGCATGCAAAGACAATCCTGGGGAAAATGCCCGGCAGCTTGCCAGAATTGTGTGTGCAACAGTGATGGCTGGGGAATTGTCACTGATAGCAGCATTGGCAGCAGGACATCTTGTCAAAAGTCACATGATTCACAACAGGTAGGACTTAAAGATATGTTTAACATGCTTTCATAACCTATATTTTAAAAGTATGCAGTGTAAAAACCTTCTCAGAGTCAGTAAAATTCTGCACTTAGGATATTTTATCTGTTACGATATGATTATCCACTACTTTGTCTTTTTCTGCCATAGGTCAAAGATAAATTTACAAACCCTCCAAGGCTCTTGCACCAAGAAGGCAGCTTGAATTGCCCGGCAGTTCTGAATTGAAACCCCAGCATTGGATTCTAAAGGACTAACATAAAATCTGTGAATTAAAAAGCTCAATGCCGTGTCTTGTTGAGGATGAATAGACATGATCAGTGAGACGACTGCTTGGTGTTTGGCTCTTTCAGAGAGGTCTGACGTCCTTCTTTCTGTGGAGATTCCTCAGATCTGACAACAGTTTAGTGCTTTACATGCTGTGTTCTTTGGAAAGATCTCAACATGGATATTATGCTTTAACACATCACAGATGTTAATCTACAGCTTACTTCTGAAAGAGAATACAAGCTGGGAAAAAATTATTTTCTTTTGATGAAATTTATGAAGCTCATGGTGATCAGTGTGGGAGTCCCTGCCCCATCACCACCCCATTTTGAAAGTGGATTTTAAACTTAGACTGTAACTGACAAAACTCCTGATTTTATAAAGTTAAATTATTAAGTCTGGGTTATAGAACTTTCAGAAATAAGAGCTAAGTTTATTTTTTGTGAACTAATACTTCATTTGGTGCTGGTCTATCTTGATTTTTTTTTCTTACGGTAGCTTTTAAACATTATTCTTCAGAAGGGGACCTCCTTTCTTCAAGGGAAGAATTACTCTTATTTCCTAATTACAGAATAATGTGCTAAGCAGTGCTAAATAGTTCTCTATCAAGAAAACAGATCACTGCATATTTATTGCTGCAGGCTCCTTGTTCAGAGATGCCTTTTATCTAAATATAAGTGTTTGTCTACATTGGCTGTAATGTCTTTCAGCATTAGACTTTCAGAAAGGCAGAGGTTTGTGCACTCTACTAAAGATACAAGAGCTCTTAGTGTTGCTTAATTGAGGGCCACTCTTGTTTATCAAGTATAAACAAGTTGGTGACCTCTCTCAGAACTCAGAACATGGAATATACAAGTTTGAAAGAAAAACACCATTTCTCTAAGCCAACTTAAATTTCTTAAAAGACATTTTATTTAGTGGAAAAATCTAGATAATTTTTTGTAAACAAATGTATCAAATCTGTATATGTTGTAATAAAGCATCTTATCCTAGGAGTTAAAATAAATACAAATCAACTTGTATACTGATAAAATACTCCAGTTTGGGCTGGAGGAGGAGATAGTGTCCTTTAATGTTGTCTAGGAGACCCTGCTTTGCTTGTGGAGCCTGATGAAAGGGAAAGTCTGCTTTGAGAGCCAGTGAAGGAGCCACATGAATGGCCCTGGAGGATGGCCCTGGAGGAGTGGGCATTGCTCCCGTGGCCAGGAGGTTGGTGACTGTGAAACATTCACACAGGTCTCTTGGATGGACCACAAAGCTCTTAGCTTCATCAGGGGGTCAGCAGAGTTGTTGAATCTTAATTTTTTTTTAATGTACAAGTTTTGTATAAATAATAAAGAACTCCTTATTTTGTATTACATCTAAAGCTTTTTTTAAGTGTTGGTCTTGAAAAGTTGGTGTCTTGTGTAGATGATGGACTCTGTAAAACATACCAATAATGCTGTGGCAGCATGGAGAGCCTCTGAATGATTGTGTCCGTGGTATTGTTATGGACAATTTACTTTTTCTGTTGTATGTAAAGTTTAAATTGCTTCTCTTGTGACTTTTCAGCCAGTGACTTCTGATTTATCTTTTCACCAAAATGGTAATGGAAAGTATGCTGAGTGTTCATTTTGGTGACTGTAACCAACATGATCTTGCTAAATCAGTGTTTTGTACAATTACTGAATTGTATACATTTTGTTATAGAGTACTTTTTTTCTAGTTCCAGTAAATAATGAAAAGGAAGTTAATACTGATAAGTACAGCGGTTAACTTTTTTGTTTGGATTAACTCTAGGCCTGAGGCCTGGAAGCTTGTAAAGGCTGTCCAGAGTGGTAACCTCTGGTTCATGCTAGGAGTCCCTGACCATTTATCATTATATTCTCCAAATATACAGCAATGGCAGGTTGGTGGTATATGTGCATTAAAATGATCTTTCTCATTCTTGGAGGGCTTGCTTAGTTTCAGATAAACTTTTCATGCCTTTGTTCTCAAGTGGTTCTTTTCATGCCTTTGTTCTCAAGTGGTTCTCTGTTCCTATTTGATTACAACCTTTTTAAAATTATGAATTATCCCTATGTTTAGTATACCCTTTATATCTTTTCTTCAGAGGTAACTGGTTACCACTTTTTGTGGCCTGCTCCCTTAGTTGCATAACTACTTGAAAAGGAATACTGCTTCTTTTGAACCAGCAGCACTTTTGGTGGTAGATTGGTAGGCTTTTCAGCCCAGGAACTTTAGAATAGATAAGATGTTCTCTTGTTGTTTATACTGACATTTTCTTCTGGATAATATTAGGTCACAAACACCTAGGGCTAGGAGCTACTGGTTCTCAACTTCCAGGTTGAATGTCCTGCTGTAGTTTACTTAGGCTATTTTGGTTGCAGGCAACAGAAACCAGTTCTGGCTAACTTAGGCAAATGGGGATTATTAGAGGCTGGGTTGGGGGAGAGGGCGGGAAACATGTTTAGGAAAAGATTTGGAACTAAGGCTGTTCCCAGGTGTTCGGAAGTAGGAATTACTGAACTGGTTTATTTCCAAGAATAATTGGATCTTGTTGAGGGAAAAAAATAAAGCTAGTGATTTCCTACCACTTCCTCAAGATTTAAAGTCTCGGAAGAAAGTCAAATTGATCAAGGTCAAATGAGCTGTTCCCTGTCCATACTGAGGTGCAGAAAGGAAAGGATCTGGTGTCCCCTTAAGCTAGTATAGTAGGAGGTGAGTCCTTAGATTGATCATCTTAACCAGAAGACTTTTGGATATTGAGGGTGGGAGGGTTGGTTGGAAAGAAGGGAATAAAGCTTGGGCAGCCAAAAACAAATGGCTATTGCGGGTGTGTATTTAAACTACTATACCAGATGAGCTAGAGAGGACCTGGGTAGTTGTACAGCTTGGTATAGCTGAGATTAGCCTTTTAGAAGAGCTGACTTCCATTTACTTGCAATTATGGACTACCCTTCTGCTGTAGTATATTTGTCATCATGAACTAAAGCCCAGATACTAGAGAACAGTTTGAATTTTTCTCTTGAAATGACCACTGATGATCCATAGGTCAGCTGCTTTCCCAGCAAAGCAGGCTGGACAGAAGACAGTGAAGGATCTTCATCCCCCTTCTGCTTGGGTGATTTGATGAGCAGTGTGAGATGCTTGTGGCAGGACAGGAATTTTCCTCATCTTAGGGTCTGAGTTCAAGATAGGACATAGAACAGCAGAACACATTTAATACCAGTCTGTACAGAAGATTGAAGTGAAAGCACTAAAGCAAGTAAAAAATGCAGAGATTTTTTTTCAAGGTCAATGTTTGTCAAACTATGATCCTCTTCTGGACAAGGTTGAAATTTATTAATAATCTACTTTGCTAAATTAACAGAAATTTAGAACCTATACACTGAACGGCAAGAGAAGATGGCAAGTAATTTAGTTTACAATTGTTTCAAGTTTAATAGAGTCCATTTTCATTTTAGTGTTTGAAAACCTTTCCCTTCGGCCCCGCCCCCCCTTTTTTTTCCCCTCCTGAGGAAATCTGAGAGCTGCTAATGGAGTTATGGGCACCCTTGTGGTCAGGGTATGAGAAATTTTCAAACAGCTGCTCCCTAAAGCCAATAAAATATAGCCTTGTGACAACAACTGGGGTCATGAAGCAGAACACAAAAGAGTGCTTTAATACAGTGGTTCTCGAACACAAGTGTATATTACATTTGCATGGAGGGCTTATTAAAAGATTGCTGGGTCCCACCCCAGGGTTTCTGATTCCAATTGAGATGCCAGAAAATTGGCAGTTCTAACAAGTTTGCAGGTGCACCTGCTGCTCTAATACTTTTGAAAGGTCTTAGAAAAGTGTTTATTCAGAAGCACACAGTTGGAAAACACCCTTGGAGAGACCAAGTGCAGATTCATAAAGATAATTAGGATCAATCCTAGAAAGATGTTGCAACCAACCAACTAGAAAATGTTATTTGGATGGTGCCTCCCAGGCCCTATACCACCTTTGACCCCTAAGCAATGCTGAAAGTCTTTGCCTTATCTTCAATTTATGGAATGACAGTGCCCGCAGAGAAGAGTTATTTCAGCCAATTATTCTCCTCCCTTTCCTTTATCTAGTTCCCTGCACTCCCTTCCAAAGGGCCAAGATGGTGGAGGACAAAAGCAAAAAGAAACCAGCATTCTTTACTAGCTAAATAGTTTGAACTTCCAAAGGGGTTTGCATGTACCACTATCCACTTACCATCCTTACCCCACCCTTTAACTCTAAAGTTTGACTCCTTTGTACTGTAACTTCCTAGGATTGCAGCACTGGTGCAGGATTACTCAGAGGCAAGAAACTGATACAACTAACCATTCCAATTGGTTAATTCTGAAGCAAATATAAAGCACACAGGCCCCTTATATGTCTTGTTGAGGAAACTTGGTAAAACAGCATCAGAAAGTAATCCAAAATAGATGGGCTGTGGTCATTTAGCCTGTGCTGATAATGAAACTCCTTGCATTCATGTCCCTTGCAAATATGAAATTGTATGGCTTAGTGTATGGGGTGGAAGGGTTGAAGAAGCTGTTCACATCAGTCGCCACTCTAGAATTGGCTGGGGTTGTGTGTGGTAGAAGGATTGGACACAATGCAAATCCAGAGTACTGTTAACTTTAAATGACTGTGATGGAAGAACCTGACTCCCCAGCTTTCTTGTAGCCCTGAAGCTCATAAAGGAGACAACAGAGGAACCTCTACCTTCCTGCCCATTGTTTCACATTCTGTACTTGGGCTTTAGCCTCAAAGGGCTCTTAGAATGAAATCATCAAGTTTTGCTCTACTTCCTACCTTAGTCTCTACTGATCTAGGGTATAACCTGTGAGAGCAGGACTACCTCGTTCTTAAACTTCAATAGCTCTTAATAGCAAAATGTTCTGATTTGTACAGATCAGCCTGGATACTCTCTTCGATAGTGCACCGTCCTTGTTATGGAACCAAAGCTTAATGCTGGCTTGCTGGTATAGCCTGGATCACTGCAATTTTAAATGGAAAGCTCTTGGGGAAAGGCATACCTTACCTTGCTTAGGACAGAGTGCCCTACCTAGGCCAGTGGAATCCAAACCTTGAACATTCCATCAGAAAAAAAAAATGACACACCTCTAATTGTATTTTTTATAAATTATATAATGTACTATTGAATTATGTACATTATCAAAAATTATAAACAAAAGATCTTTTATTTTGGTATTCAAATGTGAAATCTTGCCATTTTTCTCTAGACTGGGGTCTCTTGAAGGCAAGGGCCATCTGTCTTCTTGTTACCTTAGTACATATAGTGCCTTAAATTTAAAATCCTCAATGTTTGTTGAACAACTGACACAATAAGTTACTTTTATTCCAAAGAGAAAAGTCATTTACAACAGGAAGAAGGCAGCATTGGTGGCCCTCATGTCATATGAAAGAACACTGAGCTGGGAATTGGAGACCTCTGCTCTGCCACTAACTAGCTGTAAGATCTTAAATCATCTACTTTATGTCTCGGCCACAGTTCCTTTATTTGTAAAATTAAACAGTTGGATTAGTTGGCTTCTAGCTCTACATATTCTATGAAATGCTGTATTTATCCTCTCATACAGGAACTCAGCAGAGTCCTATAATACAAAGTTGGAAACATGAAGCATTTTTCTAGTGGTTGTGATGTGTGTGATGTGGATCTCATGTATGTCTAGTTTCCTAAACATTCTAGTACCTTCCATAGGACCATAGAGATTCTCACCAGAGGTGGCTCAGCCCAATCACCTTCCATTTCATCATCTCTCCTCAGCACTGAACCGCTAACTATACATAACTCTTTGCAGCTCAGACTTCTGGGGCTGCAACAGCATTTGCCTCGAGTCCCTGTACATTTGTCACTATTCCTGGCTGGGATTTGGCTTTATAAAGCTGAAGTACTAGGGGAAAAGAAGATAATAGTGTCCCTTCTGGATTTCATACTTTTGTACTTACCATACCTTTCTTGGACAGCTTTATCCTTTCCACTACTTATCCCTTGTTTCCAAACATGGACATTCTCATTGAGGTTAAAAACTCTCCTGCCCCTCCCAGCTCCATTCATTCCTTTTCAAAACCTGTTTTTCCACTTGTTTGCCTCCACACCTCAAACAAACATAAACAAGACTCTTTTGAAACTGTTTGCTGATTTTAGGTGTGGCCCTGTGTTCCGAGGTTTACAAGTCAGTTGGGCAGAGTCTAGACTAGAGTCTAGCTTATTAGTCTTATGAGTCTAACTTATTAGTCTTATTAGTCTAGCTGTTAGACTAATACAACTAGCTATGCCATAGTAGTTATATAATCCAAGTATGAGGGGAAAAGCACAATTAAAAATAAAGAATTGAGAGGGCTAGTAGCCACTATTGTAGGCAAAATCTCAGATAAGCCAGAGATTATTTTGTCTAGGTCCTTGGCTAAAACTGCAGGACATGAATTTCAAGAGTGTGCCACGTTGATTAGGCCAGTAATTTATTAAGGTAGGGAGGGAAGAGAAATGGGAGGAAATAACAGATCATCGGTCCCAGAGAGAGGGACTGAAGAGTGATAAAGTGGGCTGATTTACAGACTACAGTTGCTTATTATAGATTATGAATGCCCAGGTTTACTTGCATGTTCATCCATGAGGGGTCAAAGAGCACGAACAGGCACCTGGACAGGGCGAAGGCAAGAGAGAACAGAAGGACTTTGCGCTTGCTTTTTAAACCATTAATTATTCCCCCCCTTTGCCAATGGCATGGGAGGAGTCTCAGCTGTTTGCTGTTTTGATTCACTTCCCCACCCATCAACCCCCCAGGAGGGCCCAATGGTAAAGCCCCCGGAGAATATCTGGGGCTTCTGGCTTCCAGAGGAAATTTCATTCCGAATGGGAGAATCTGTGAGAGTCTTCCAGCAGCCATCTTGGGGGTATTGATATCCACGTGGATTTCTTGCCAGGTTCCAGATCCATCTATTGAATCCCTATTTTACTAGCCTGCTTCACTAGCACCTAAGAAAACAGTACCTAGGACATTAACTACATCATTACCTGCATTTGCACAGTGCTTTAAAGTTTTCAAAGCATTTTAAAATATTATCTCACTCTTCTCCAAACAATCCTGTGATGTACCAGCTGTAGGTGGTTTTGTATTATTTTATAAAAGAGATTTAGAGATATTAAAATGAGTTTTTAATGACCAAGATCAACGCTGCTCAAGTAAGGAAGCAGGAAAAACTCTGGTCTGGCTTCTAAGTCTCATTCTTTCTCAGTTTCACCATACTGAATACATGGCACCCAAGAATATGGAAAGAAATTAGATGTTAGGAATGAAAAGCCAAGGGAAGAGACTGTAAACCATATTATAAATATATTGAAATGAATTATCAGCAGAGTAGGATAGCTTACCAATAAATTTGGTGCTGTCAGTGTGCACAGAAGTTGAACTTGTTAGAACACAGTGGCAATCCATTTCTACCTTTGAGAGCACAACTGAGAACCAAGACTCAAAACCACTTTTGTATCTCAAATGTGGCTAAATCTAACATTCAATGCACCTTATTCAAATGCTCCTTATATCAGAGACTATTTCTTTAGATACATTTCTGAAAAGGTTGGTAACGACACCTGTTATGGTGAAAGCATTAAATGAGAAGGGGATATAGGATGTAACTAGTACAGAGGCACACTGAAAAACAAGGAAGCCCAGATATTTGGTTTTGCTGTATTCCCAGGCCTGGAACACTGCATGGCCTATACTAAGTGCTAGCTGTTCTGGGAATTGTTTTGGGTGCTGGAAAACTAGGGATAGCTATTCAAATTGCTAAAATCGTTTGGCTGTTGATTACACCTTGATTTAGCTGCTGCTGGAGCCTGCTGCCACTCAGGCCTCCCTACTCCAAGGAACAGTAATAGGAATGAACCACAGTAAACTGACTTGGAGTGAATCCAAAGTTTGCTTTATTCAATGCCTCAGTGCTCATTTTGCGGCAGGTGGCTTACAAAGCAGTGATAGCCAATGTTGGGGCTCCTATCCTTGAGTTGAAAAATCTGAGATAAAATGCTCTTTTTGGGCTTGTTTGTGGTGATGTTTTACGACAGTCTCCTGTTTCATCCCTCTAAGCTGGAGGGCCCAGGCAGGAAGGCAGTTAATTTTAAGGTGGTCAAATTTAAGCTTTGAGATCCAATTGGGGGAACATGGCGTTAGTTAGCAGATAAGGCTCAGCACACTCACAAAAACAATGGAGAAAAAGTCAAGCTGCCAGAGGGACCTGCTTTGGGGGTCAGCAGACCAGGACAGCATTTCACAACTCCCAGGAGGTTAAGGGAGAGACGAAGAAGCCCAAACAACTAACCCTGAGTTATTAAAACTCCCGGCCACTGGGAAGAGCTCCCCTCCCCTACCCCAGAGATACTAGGCTGCTGTAAACCCGCGGCACATTGAATCTGACTGAGAGGAGACCAGTCGTTTTCCTCCCTGCCAGCTGTTACAAGGGAAAAGGGAGGGGGAATCAGGGGGCTTTTCAGTGAATTCGGTCAGCAGAGCCCACTCTGACTCTGGGCTCTGGTCAGATGAAAACAAAGGATTCCAACGTGCGCCAATAAGCGCCATCTGCTGGCTGGACTGGAAATTACATGGACAGAAACTGCCTTTAGAGCTCTCTTTACCCGACACCTGGGAGAAAGTCTGTACCACATTAGCGAGTCCGTGGCACAGTTTTTGGTAACTTAAGCTGGGCAATTTTAAAGACTTAGGATAAGCTGAACCAAATATCAAAGAGCTGTGAAAAAATAACAAAATAGGCAAGAGAGAAAAATTGGCCATCAGAGTAAATTCACCAACATATCAGATGCCTAGACATCAGCAAAAAATTATGAGCCATACTAGAAGACAGGAAGACATAGCTTAGCCAAAGGAACAAACCAAATATCCTGAAGAGATTCAAGATTTGGGACAATCAATGATAATCACAAATTCTGATAAATCATTTTAAAGAATTTAAAGAAAATATAACTAAAGAGATAAAGGATATTAAGACACTTGGTGAGCATAAAGAACAATTGAAAATCTGCAAAGAAAAGTAACTGACTTTATGGGAATGAAAGACATGATGGATGAGATTAAAAATACTTGAGGCACATAAGAGCAGATTTGAAATGCTTGAAGACAGAATTAGTGATTTTGAAGACAGAATATCTGAACTGGAAAAGACAGGAGAACAGAAAGAGAAGAGAATGGAAAAGATGGAACAGGGTCTCAGGGAAATGAATGACAACGTGAAACACAAAAACATATTATCGGTGTTCCAGAAAGAGAAGAGAATGGGAAAGGGGCAGAAAGACTATGTGAGGAAATAATGACTGAAAACTTCTTTACCCTTATGAAAGACATAAATATCAATGTCCAAGAAGGATAATGCACCCCAAACAGAATAAACACAAACAGACCTACCCTGAGACATCTACTATTTCTTAATGACAAATATCAGAGAAAAAGAGAAGATTTTGAAAGCAGCAAGAGAAAAGCAAAGAATCACATACAAGGGAAACTCGGTAAGATTAAGTGCTGACCTCTCAGCAGAAACCATGGAGGAGAAAAGAAAGTGGTATGATGTAATTAAGGTATTGAAAGAGAAAAACTGCCAGCCAAGAATTCTGTATCCGGCAAAGCTGTCCTTCAAATATGAGGGCGAGTTCAAAGTCTTCACAGACAAACAAAAACTGATCAAATATGCTAACATAGACCAGAGCAAACACCAGAATTACAAGAGATAGTAAAGAGAGTGCTGCAGCCTTAAAGGAAAAACCAAGGGCGAGAAATTTGAAGACTGTAGAAATGAAGAATATTAGAAAGGGTAAACAACAACAACAACAACAAATATGATACAACAACTGAAAGCCAAGGTCAAAATGGATGAAGTAAGTAATGCCTTTACAGTTATAACATTGAATGTTAATGGCTTGAACTCCCCGATCAAAAGACAGACTGATAGAATGGATTAAAAAATATGACCCATCTTTATGTTGTCTACAAGAGACTCACCTCAGACGTAAGGACACAACCAGGCTAAAGCGAAAGGTTGGAAAAAGATATTCCATGCAAATAGTAACCAGAAAAAGAGCTGGAGTAGCAATACTAATATAGGACAAGATAGATTTTAAATGCAAAACTGTTATAAGGGATGAAGAAGTTCATTATATATTAATAAAAAGGGCAATTAAAAAAGAAATAACTATTCTAAATATTTATGCACCTAACCTCAGTGCCCCAAGATACATGAGGCACACAATGGCAAAGCTGAAGGGAGAAATAGATGTCTCTACAATAATAGTTGGAGACTTCAATACACCACTCTCAGTATTCGACAGAACATCTGGTAAGAAGATAAACAGAGATCTTGAATAATATGATACATGAACTAGACCTAACAGACATCTATAGAGCATTACGTCCCCAAACAGCAGGATATACATTCATTTCAAGTGCTCATGGATCCGTCTCTAAGATAGACCATATGTTGGGTCACAAGACAAGTCTCAATAAATTAAAAAAGACTGAAATTATACAAAACACTTTCTCTGGTCATAATGGAATGAAACTGGAAATCAATAATGAACAGAAAAAGGGAAAATTCATAAATATACGGAGATTAAACAACACAATCTTAAACAATCATTGGGTCAAAGAAGAAATTGCAAGAGAATTCAGCAAATATCTTGAGAAGAATGAAAATGAGAACACAACATATCAAAACCTATGGGACACCACAAAGGCAGTGCTGAGAGGGAAATTTATAGCCCTCAACGGTTACATTAAAAAAAGAAGAGCTAAAACTGAAGATCTAACTGCACACCGGGAAGAACTAGAAAAAGAACAGCAAACTAATCCCAAACCAAGCCGAAGGAAAGAAATAGTAAAGATCAGGGCAGAAATCAATGAAATTGAGAACAAAAAAACAATAGAGAGAATCAACAAAACCAAAAGTTGGATCTTTGAGATCAGCAAAATTGAGAAACCTTTAGTTAGACTGACAAAGAAAAAAGGAAAGAAGACACAAATAAACAAAACCAGAAATGAGAGGGGGGACATTACTATTGACCCTGTAGAAATAAGAGTGATCATAAGAGGATACTATGAACAACTGTATGCCAAAAAAACTAGAAAATGTAGACGAGATGGACAAATTCCTGGAAACACATGAACCACCTACACTGACTTTAGAATAGAAGACTTCAACAAACCAATCACAAGTGAAGAGATGGAAACAGCCATCAAAAACCTCCCCAAGATGAAAAGCCCAGAACAAGATAATTTCACAGGTAAATTCTACCAATCATTCAAAGATGAACTGATACCGATCTTGCTCAAGCTCTTCCAAAAAACTGAACAGGAGAGAACGCTATCAAACTCATTCTATGAAGCCAACAGCACCCTAATACCAAAACCAGATAAAAAGAAAACTACAGACCAATATCTTTAATGAATATAGATGCAAAATTCCTCACCAAAATACTTGTAAACAGAATCCAAAAACACAATTATACACCACGATCAAGTGGGTTTTATCCCAGTTATGCAAGGGTGGTTCAACACAAGAAAATCAATCAGCATAATAAACCACATTGATAAACTAAAGAAGAAAAAACACATGATCCTCTTGATTCATGCAGAAAAGGCATTTGACAAAATACAGCACCCTTTCTTGATAAAAACACTCCAAAGGATAGGAATAGAAGGAAGCTCAATATGGTAAAGTGCATATATGAAAAACCTGCAGCAAGCATTGTACTCAATGGTGAAAGACTGAAAGCTTTCCCGATGAGATCAGGAAAAAGACAAGGATGCCCACTGTCACCATTATTATTCAATAGTGTGCTAGAAGTTCTTTCTAGCTAGAGCAATCAGGCTAGACAAAGAAAAAAAAGACACCCAAATAGGAAAGGAAGAAGTAAAACTTTCACTATTGGCTGATGACATGATCCTATATCTAGAAAATCCTGAAAAATCCACAAAAAAACTACTAAAATTAATAAACGAGTTCAGCAAAGTGGGATACAAGGTTAATACACAAAAATCAATAGTGTTTCTATACACTACTGATGTGCAATCTGAGAAGGAAATCAGGAAAAAATTCCATTTAAAATAGGGACATAAACAATAAAATATTTAGGTATAAACTTAACCAAGGACATAAAGGACCTGTATTCAGAAAACCACAAAACATCGCTAAAAGAAACTGAAGACTTAAATAAATGGAAGGACATTCTGTGTTCATGGACTGGAAGACTAAATATCATTAAGATGTAAATTCTATCAAAACTGATTTGCAGATTCAACGCAATCCCAGTAAAAATCCCAACAGCCCTTTTTGCAGAAATTGAAAAGCCAATAATAAAATTTATTTGGAAGGGTAAGGGACTCTGAGTAGCAAAAAATGTCTTAAAAAAGAACAAAGTTGGAGGACTCTCACTTCCCGACTTTAAAGCATATTATCTAGCTACAGTGGTAAAAACAGCATGGTACTGGCAAAAGGACAGATTAACCAATGGAACCGAATTGAGAACTCAGAAATTGACCCTCACATCTACAGTCAAGCGATTTTTGACAAGGCTGTTAAGCCCATCCAGCTTGGCCAGAACAGCCTATTCAACAAATGGTGTTGATAGAACTGGATAGCCATATCCAAAAGAAAGAGGACCCCTATCTCACAACTTATACAAAAATTAACTCAAAATGAATAAAGGACTTAAACATAAAAACAACAACCATAAAACTCCTAGAAGAAAATGTAGGAAAACATCTTCAAGATCTAATGGTAAGTGGTAGTTTCTTAAACCTTACATTCAAAGCACGAGCAACAGAAGAAAAAAATAGATAAATGGGACCTCCTCAAAATTCAACACTTTTGCACCTCACAGGACTTTGTCCAAAGGGTGTAAAACACAGCCAACTCAATGGGAGAAAATATTTGATAATCACATATCTGATAAGGGTTCTCCTTATAGATCCATGATCTATAAGGAGATCATACAACTCAACAAAAAGACAAAATATCTGATTAAAAAATGGGCAAAAGACAACTGTCCAAAGAAGAAATACAAACGGCAAAGAAACACATGAAAAAATGTTCAATATCACTAGCGATTAGGGAAATGCAAATCAAAACTACAATGAGGTATCATTTCACACCTATTAGACTGGCCGCTATTAAAAAGTCAGAAAACTGTAAATGTTGGAGAGGATGTGGAAAGGTAGGAACGCTTATTCACTGTTGGTGGGAATGTAGAATGGTACAGCAACTGTGGAGGACTGTTTGGCAGTTTCTAACAAAGTTGAATATAGACTTGCCACGTGACCTGGCAGTTAGGTATATACCCAAAACAACTGAGAGCAGTGACACGATTATCTGCACACTGATGTTCATAGCAGCATTATTCACGATTGCCAAAAGTTGGAAACAACCCAGGTGTCCATCAACTGATGAATGAATAAAATATTGTGGAGTATACACACGATGGAATATTATGCAGTGGTAAGAAGAAATGAAGTTGTGAAACATATGACAACATGGATGAATCTGGAGACCTTATGTTGAGTGAAGCAAGCCAGACACAAAAGGAAAAATACTGTATGATTGCCCTATTATGAACTAAATATATTATGTGAAATATAAACACATTATATGAAATATGAATATGGATAGAATTGTATATATGACCATTTTTCCTTGATGCTGAACAAATATGTTAATACTACACAATGTTAATATCACATAGACAAAAAAAAAACAACCCATTATACTAAGTGAAGGAGACCAGAGTACTACATATTATGATTCCATTTATGTAAAATGTAAATATAAATTAAATTCATAAAGATGAAAGATTAGCTGTTATGTAGGTCTGGGAAGAAATGCTAAGAGGTTTGGAGTCTTTCTTTTTGGAGTAATGAAATTGTTCTAGAATTTTTAAGATAATGAATGTACAGAATTTGATTATACTAAAAGCCATTGATTATACACTTTGGATAGAATAGCCAGAAACAGCAGCTATGTACAGTGTGGGAAGCATAGAGATTCCGAGGTGAGGAATTTTCTTGTTTTTTGTTATTATTGAAATAATGAAAATTCTCCAATAATTATTGAAGTGATGAAAGCACAACTTTGTGATTATAGCAAATATCTTTGATTGTACACCTTGGAGGAATTGTATGCTTTATTAACATGCATCAACAAAATTGATTAAAAAAAAAACTTTGACTGCCTTCCTGTATCTTGTTGGATAAGACACATAGGTATTTGGGATTTTGTGACGCCAGTATTGAAGAGTGTGGGTTAAGACCCATATCCTAAAAGTGGTAGTCTTAAAGCAGGTCAGCTCTTTCTACTCTGGCAAGCACCATATTCTAGATATTAAATACAGAAGGCATTAAAAGTAGCAGTCTAATGGAAAGAAAAGAGACTTGAATCTTTTAGTAGGCTCTGGGACACTGGCCCGTTTCCTCATCTGTAAAACAGGGGTGGTACCACCAGCCACAACCAAGACCTCACAAAGTTGTTGTAAGGGGAGGAATTAGGTAAGTCAGCTAGAAAGCAGCATAGTGCCTGACACAGCCTCTTAACGAGTCATCTTCATTCAGCATTTAACAATCCTAAAGCCTGGATAAGAAAATCCTGGTAGGGCATCTTTTAGTAATTTCAAAGATCTTAAGGCTTGTTTTCTTAATTCTGTACTAAACTCACAGAATTCTGAGAAAATAAAGAAGTCAAATAAAGTAGCTTAACTTTATATTTGTGGAAGACTATTCAAGTATACAGAGTTCAAAGAAAATTTGTTTTAACGAGTAGACAATGCAAATGCTGTTGTGATCAAGTTCAAACACTGAAAATCTGGATGAGGCTATAAAAGCAACCCAAATCGACATATCTAACTAGGGCAATTTACTTGCAGTTTATTCCAAAGTTAAGCCTAAGGCAAAGATAGTTAAAAATGCTCTTGAAAAAGCCCTTTAGGAGTTGCCCCAAGGACTACATACTATTTTTCTGTCCATAAATTCTAACACAATAGCCAGATTTTCCCTCCATTATTCCACCAGATTAAATTGTTGGCTTGTTTAGAGGCCATAGTGTTTGGACAGAATGTATCTTTGAATACTAGGAAAGAAGAATGCTTCAGTGTCTTTCCTCATAACCATGAAGAAACCTACGGACTGAGTGGACTGCAAATCCACACTTCCCGTATCTCATGGTTGTTCTAGGGCATAGATTTACTGAGTATAACACCAAGTAGAACTTACTGTATTACTTAAGTAAATGAAATTATTTATTTATGGCTAAGTGCATGTATTGAATAAGTGTGTATGATTTACTGGCACTGTGCTTTCAGGTTAGAAATACTCAACTGTATGTATGGCTTAACTTGCTAACAATTTTTTTAAAAAACTTTGGATCATGACCCACAGTTAAGAAATTCACTTTACGCTACAACCCACTACATAATATGCATATAAATGCTAACATATGACCAGAGATTCACAAAATAATTTAACTTTACTACATGCTGTACTGCTATATTTCATTCTGTCCTATTTTGTTAAAAAAGTTTAGGCTGCAACTCATTAATAGTTCTCTTGGTCACTAATTGGGATGCAATCTGCAGTTTGAGGAATACTGAATTGGAGTATTTCTTCTTCTTAACTACTCAGAGGACCAGGTAGGGCAACATCTTGGAATTAAGGAAAACAATCAAGCAAGCACTTTTGTCCATAATATTTTAATACTTTTTCCACTTTTAAATACTGGTTTTAATTTTGTGATTGCAACATGGA
>JAQZBX010063347.1:0-16704 GCA_029593785.1 Cabassous unicinctus | reverse complement strand
TTAAAGGTGCTTAGATTACCTAAATATTACTCAGAAATTACAGGGATTCTAATGAATAAAGACATGGCTACTTCCTCCCACGCACACTGGACCCACTTTACTAAGCCATTATTTGTACATCTTTCCTGAAGCGGAAAGCTTACATCCAAAGCTGCTCTTCGCGTCAACCGTTTTTGTTGAACTTTTGCTTTTTAGCAGCCATCGTAAGGAGGGTTTTTAAAACACTAAAAGGGTTCAGCATTGAAACGTTTACGTGAATTTGCTAACGTCCCTGCTTGTTGGACTAGGTAAGGACTTACGTGGGAACTGCTGGTTGCGTATGCTAAAAGGACAGAGCCTCTCGGCCCTGCAGGAAAATGACCTTACTAGTATTTTGTTGCTGAACCCTGGAAAATAACCGCATTATGGAAGAAAGCTACTTCCAAAAGAATTATGAACTCTCTGCTTACATGCGTGCCCGGTACAAGATAGTCAAGAGCATAACTTTTAAAATCTAAGCATTCTTTTCATATTTTATTATAATTTTTGTAAATGTAAATCTAATCATGTCTGTTTCACACACACACACACACCATCACCACCCCTTATCATCACCTTTCCTTAAATCTTTCTTATAGCTTTTAAGATCAAGTCAAATCTGGTTGACAGGGCAGCCTCTTTCTGCACGCCATTCTACCTTTCACCAGACTTCACACTGCACATAACCTTTCAGCTCTCCAGACTTGCTGTCTCCTGCCACAGGGTCTTTGCATGCCCGGTGTCATCTGCTTAGAAAGCTCCCCTTCCCAGCCCACCTAAGACCTCCATCACCCTGTGCAACTGGCTCTTAGGCGTCTTCAGAGCTAAGACTATTTCCCAAGGAGCCATTCGCCGAAATCCCTCTTCCCACCAGCCACCGCCACCAAACTGAGTCCAGTCCCTCTGCGTTCACAGGACTCTCTCTTCAGTCAGGAAATACATGTGCTTTTCCATTTCCTGCCATCACCTGATTAACATCTTTCTGCCTGCCTAACTGGAGTGTAAATTCCATGAAAGCAACTGTGGAAGATTTGCTGTAGCTCACCACCACAGCCTCAGCCTCCAGGGTAGCACGGGTCCCGTGATGAACGAGTGAATAGGCTTCTTACCACCATCAAGCTTTTTGACAATAGCTTCGTCCAGTCCCAGCAGGAACCACGAGGCACACACGAAAGGGCATGCTTTAATGAAGTGGCAGTTCACCATGCCCAGGGGTAGGTGCTGGCCGAGAGACAGACCTCATGTGCAAAATACTAACAAATCTGTAATGTCCATTTGGGGGATAGGTGTAGGATAATAAGCACTCTCCTTTACTCTTTTTGTGAGTGTAAACTGCTATAGCTTTTATGGTGGTGAAGATTAAAATGTATATATTCACATATTTTGACACAGCACTTTCAGGTATGTACCAGAATGTTCTTTGGGAGTCTCTGCTCATGGAACTGAAACTTGAAAGCACTCCAAATGTCCTTTAATAGGTAAATGAAGAATGGCAAACTCACCCAAGGACATAGCATTCAGCCATCGGCAAACAGAGAACGGTGCTCTTAGCCGAGGTTTGAAATTACGGGGATATTTAGCCTTTTGCAAAATGTATATCTATATACTTGTGTTTTCCCTACATTTATGTTACTCTTATAATCCTGAAACACAATAACAATTAAAATTACTGCTCCATGAAGCCATAAAAACAGAGTTTGGGATAAGAAGAATCACCATGTTTCAACCATTTCATTTAATAAATTGGAAAAAGAGGCTCTGAGACATGTATTTGGCAAAGGTCACACAGCAGAGCCCAGACCCAAAAAGTCATGTCACCAGACTCTTACTCCAGTGCTCTTTCCACTCCACCATATTTCTTAGATGTGAATGCCATTTAGAATAAAATGTACATAAAATGTTTAGATATTGTTTTGGAAGAAACTCCACATCTATTAATATAATTAACCAAGGATTCAGATACTATTCTGAAGTTAGTAAGTTGTGTTCTCTTTTATTTTTATTTTTGGAACAGCCAAGACATTTTTATTTTGTTGAAAAGAAAGCAGAATGAAATTCAGGCTTTTCTAAATGTATCACTCACTGACTGACCCTGTGACAATTCTAGACTTTTGCTGCCATGCAAGTCACAGAAATCAGGCACATCTGTCACTAGAAGTAAAATAAATACGCAATTATGGTTCAGTAAATACAGGCATGTTGGGGAAGTTCCTTGTAGCTGTGAGGAGTAGCATGAAGGTAGCTGACACCACAGCAAAACTGCTAAAGAGAATTCAAGTATCAATTAAGATTTAAAACAATGACATGCATATTTCAGCTACTTGCACTTGCTAATAAAGGAAATTAAAATATCTTATAATATGAAAAGGATATTAATAGCTTAATGAAGATTGACCTAGAAAGCAGATTTTTATTTTAACCCAAGCTAGAATTATAGATAATGAAGTGCTTTCAAGGGTTTATTTTAGGAAATCTGATACACCGAGAGATTTTGCAATTGTTCCAAACATAATTCGTGGAAGAATTGCAATAACTCTCATTAGGAACTGAAATAAACATGTGCTCCAATTTAAAATACATAATTAAATAAAATTTAAAGAATCTCAAGTACCAAAAACAACATAATGAACATTTTCCTATTATACCTCATAACTAATACCCATGGTTCTGCATCCTTTCCTTTTTCCAAGACTTTTATAGAAAGCATAGGCCATACCTCCTACAATTTCATTTCAATATAATTAAGTGTCGAGACCCTTTAAGTTCAAATTCAGTAAAATACACAGATTTTTACCACTGGCATTTTTATTCTTAGGAACCAACTGACTCTTCCACTCCAGCAATCGATAGCAGTATCCTAAAAGGGAGGCATGGATGGGTGTACACTGACTCTCCAAAGAGAGGTGGGCATGGGGCATTTTAGGTGAAATGAGATTCCAGCAGCTTTTCAAGTTTCCTAAGTGTGGTCAGTCTGAGAAGATGCCCAAAGGGTGCTGCCTGCTCCATCTCCTTCCTCTCCCATCCTTTCACTGTCGCACTTCTCACACATTACAAAGCAAAGTCCTGTCCCCCACCCAACCAGAATCTAACTAACATACATAGCCCAGGAGTTAAAAAATCCAGGACACCAAACGTAGGGCTGATGACAAGCCTTCTCCATCCAAGGCTCCATGGGATTGCAGTGGCACTTGGCGTCTTCCCTGCAACAGATATACGAGTGAGGCAGCAGGAGGACTAACCATTTTTGTTCAGCAAACTTGCCTCTTCCATGCCCTACTGCTGTGAATGAATGCATCAGTCCTGAGGGAAAAGCTCAGGGGAGCTGAAGAAAAAAAGTCAGGGAAGACATCTTGACAAAGGCACCAAAGCAAAAACTCAGCAAATTCCACCTCAGATTCAACATTCAGAAATGAGATGATGATGACAATGCAGCTTAACAAGTTGACTTGAACAGTGAAATCAGATATTTTTGACAGTGAGGACCAGATTTTCCAATTAGAGTATATGATGAACATTTTCTATAAATTCAATGAGTTAAATAAAACTGTAGCTACAAGGCTTGAGGCATAAATTTATGAAAAAAGCTCTTCTCAAAAAATATCATATGGGCAAAAGTATACTGAAATGACCAATATTGTAATTTTTCCCAAACCTTTCTAAGTTACACACAATGTTTCTATGTGAAAGATTAACCGGTAGAGTGAATGAGCATTTCAGAAGCCCTGGTAATGCCTTCTCCCAGAAATTGGAAAGTAGAAGACCTCCATACCGGTCAACAAATACCTTGCAAGTCAGGTTCTTTCCAATTTTTTATATTTGGCAAAAATGCAGGAAGGCCTAATTAAGCTTCAGGCAATAGATTAATAAAGATAACCTTTGGTGGTCAATCACTGATAATATTTTTGTATATAACATGAGTTCAAAGAATTAAGGGAGAATTCTTATAATAAAATTGCTTCCATACCCATCCATGAGTTAGGTGAGCATATTTCTCAGTCCTTATATTTATAAAATGGGAAAAGAGTAATATTGATGTTGAAGCTTATTTCATTTTACTGACAATAATTTTCTCCCCAGATACATCAATTATTTTTTTAAAGATAGCCTCATCCATCTCATTAAGAGATGTATTTCCAACAAAATTTTAATTTTTATGTTCAAAAATTATTTCTCAATAATATCAATATAGAAATTTCGTAATATTTAATAATTATTTTCCAAGAAACAGTTGTTTGGGTCAATAGTGAACTAATAATAATTGAACTACACCATCCAGAATAATGTTTTTAATACAACTTTTAATTCATATATAAAAACACACATATGTACGTGCATACTTCTGCTGCAGAAAAATAAAATCATTACAAGAATTTCAAGCCCAAAATAAACATTAGGCTAAAATTCTACGGTAAAAGTTTTATAGAAGTTTAAGTTAAAGCAAAAAAATAAAAAATAAAATAAAATAAAATAAATCTCACATTAAAGGAGAGCTTATTTATATGTTAATATAAAACAGATGTGCTGTTTGGGTTCCACAGGATACATTCATAGTGATAATACAGATGTTTTAGTGTTCATATTTACAATATAAACAGAATTTATGTATTTTACATATTCAGATGATTTTAAAAAGGCAGAGGTTATGCATTCATAAAGAGATGCATAGCTTTTCAAAGTTATTTTAAGGGTACCATTAGCAAAAACATTTGAGCCCGCTGGATCTGAAAACTCGAGCTAAGCTGGGTTAAATTCTCTATGTAGTAGAGGGTGGAAGTTCACCCTGACTCATCAGTAACTATGGATTTGCTTTCCTGCCTGTATCCATTTGACTATGATTGAACATCTAACCTACAGGACAACTTCGGAAGCTTCCAGAGGGTAACGACCCTTCTCTGTTCTCCTTCTGCAGTGCTCCTGAGTGCTTAGTAGCCAACTCAATTCCTTATTAATAAAGCATATTTCTTTTGTCTTGTCTGGTTCTGTTATAAACTGTCCTGTTGGTGGAAGTGTAAATCATTTCACACTTCAGCAGTACCTTTCAAAAGTTTAAATCCACATGGTAATTTACCTGACTTCTCCGTCTGTAAGAAGCTATAGCACAGCGATTCCCAACATGAGCATAAAGATGTACATAGAAGGAAAGTCAATGCAGCCCTGTTTCACAGCAGGAAAAGAAAAACCACAGGCTGAACAGAAGATCTCTAAAACAGATGATGGCGTGTACAAGAGAAGGGATTAGTGTAACTCAGAAAGCTTTGTGGAAGAATAACACAGAGCTACATAAGATGACAGGGAAAGATGGGCTTGATTTACTGTCAAATGAAAAAATAAAAGCAAATCACAGAAAATGAGTAGCATGAAACCATTTTCATAAGTAAACAAAAATTGCATATCTGGATATACATAGATACTGAGTTTGTTGATGTAGGGATTTGCATGGTAGTGAAGAGCTTTGGCTTCAAGACAATACTCCTGGGTTCAAAACCCACCCGTGTGACCTCCTGCAAATTACTTTTAACTTCTCCCTCTCTCGGTCTCCTCGAGGATAAACTGGGGGTGGATAATAAGACCTATCGTATAGGGTTGATGTAAAGGTTAAATGGCTAATGTGTATAAAAGCAGGTCCATGCTAAACACTCGTGAATGCTGGACATTATGACTAACTGAATATGGGCGTTTTCCTCTGCTTAGAAAATGTTCTGTAGAGCAACACATCAAATGATTCACAATGGCGACTCCAGCGGGCAGGGAATGAAGAGAGAATTACACTTCTCACTTCACAAACTTCTGTATTATTTGTTTGTTCTCTTCCAACAGAGACTATGACTTCGGAATTTGAAAATCCAATCCAGTATATTTTCAACAAAAAATTACTACCTTTATAATTAAAAAAAAAAAAAATTAAGACGGTAAAATACATTTTTAAGGTGTGGGAAATAAAATAACTTTTTTAAACAATATAACATACCACGGTAAAATTATCCTACAGCTACATGCTCCTTTTTCCCCTGAATTATATTTTACATATACCCATTGTTTTAAGACAATAACTAACTACTCTGAGATCATATTCTGCATTTGTCAAGGAAAGTTAATTCCCACTTTCAGTTACAATGAAAAAAAAACATTTGGTTGCTAAACTGAAAAACTATGTACTGGTTTACTCCTATCAACTGTTCTTTTTGTTCTACAACTGTAGACAAACCCCAAGGTTAAACATGTTGTGTAACACCAATGCTTATTTCAAAAAAATAAAAAAGACCCTTTTCTTCCGTCCTCAAGTTTAATTAAAATTGGAGCCAGAGTTCCTATGGTCAGGGCAGCCACCCCTTGGAAACCATCTGCACAGACTGTAGAACCAGTTTTTCTTTAATGTTATCTGTAACACTATTAATCATCCTCTCCAAAGATAACTGCCAGCAAAGCATTTTTCGAAACAAACGCATTAATAAAATTTTGACTACCTGATCATAATCTTCACTAAAAAAACCAAGGAGAAAAAAAGAACAAGGGCAATTTTAATATCACCCAGCACCAAAATTTCTTCCGTTCTCTATTTAGCTCAACTACTAGATGGTTGGCTTTGGTTAAAAAGAGAAATTAAATCTGTCAATAAGATATTTATTTTTGCACACTAGCTTATCTGATACAGTATTCTCCTTTCTATTAACTTATTTTGAATAATCTCAGGAAAGAAATGAAAAGTGTTTCTTTGGTCCTCATTTCTACTCTGTGCGTTTCCTTACATTTGACATCAGTACAACACGTGTAATAGAATGTACATGTCACGTTCTTCGGGGCAGGAAGCATAATTTTTATATTCTAAGGGCATTTATAAAACAGATGTACTGATACTAATCATAGGTCTATCTTTCATTAAGACTTCTGTGTGTCTAGTGAAATAATGCCTGTTAAACACTTTAATTAGCGTGAAAATACGTTCTACATAAACAAGAGGCAGGGTAATATTTACTTCCCAGCAGCAATCTCCCAGCGGTGGAATAAACCCAGCATGTCTATGGCATGCTGATGTGGAGGAAAACGAGCACCTCTGCCAATGGCAGCATTTATCAAAGGTCTTGTCTGTGATCGCCTTTTAAAACAGCCAGCTTTTCAGAGTTCCTAATTTTAGCTTAAGTGTAGACGTCAAAAGGAATTAGCTGAAGAAATATTTCATCCAGTCATATGCTTCTGCCCTCTTATCCCATATCCCAAGAATTTCTTGAAGTCCATGGAACAAATCATTGGGACTCTACATAGGACCCACTGTACCTCCGGAACAAAAGGAAAACAACAGTTATCAACAGTTCAGTTCAAACATCCTTCTGTTCTTTGGATCCTGATAATATGATGCAAGCTTCCAGATGTTCTGAAAATGCTTCCCAGGGCAGTACCTCCCAACAAAAAGCCAGCTCCCTCTCCCAACTCTGCCTTCCACCAGGGCGCACCAAGCTGCACATACCCTGGGAAGAATACGGCTCAGTGCTAGCACTCAAAAACATGGAGATGCAGTTCAAAAAGCTGTAATATGGACACAGAACTCAGGCAGTTATTGAAAAGAAATGAGATACTGTAAAAGAAGATGCTATTTCTGGGAAACAATGAATACAGATAACGGAACTCAACAGAATCACCCCTGGTTTTCTCGAGAGCTTGTTAAGTGCCCACCAAGCGTCCCGCACTGTACTGGACAGTGACTGGTCACGGTTGAGGGTAAAGTGATCAAGGCCACCCTCTTAGTGACACACTTTCTCAATAAGAGTCTGAGCCCTGGGCACCATTTTCCTTTCTGTCTCATGAGGACATGACCAGGAGCTGCAGCACTGTCCTTTTAATACAAACTAGACTTTTAAATACGTGGTAGTTCATTCTAACTTAGTCATTGCATTTTGGAGTTAACTTAAAATTAAATTTCGACTTTCTTCCCTTTAGGACTGTACTTTCAACATAATTAGAGCTTTTCACAGCAGAAGTAATTTGTTGTTTCTTGAGCCTTTTTTTCACATTTTATAAATAATTTTGTAACAGCAAAAGGGAATTTTAAAGAAAACCAAATTGCCCTTAGTACAAACACTATAATGCAACAGCTGGTTTTATTTGTGAATATCCTCTCCCACTCTTTATGTCTCAACTAACATACTTTACATACTTATTGTCAGAATGAAGACAATTTTTATTCTACTTGCGTTTCCCCATAATTTTATATTTAAGTATTTTCATATTGCTTCTTTTTTAAAATTAATTTTGCATGGTAGTTTGGTAATTTATTTTTTAAAAATATTTACTTTTTGAAGCTTTTCTCATTCAAATGATGTCCAATTGTTTCAGTCTTCAAAATTCAATAGTGTCTATCTTTATGTAGATTTTACTTCTTTTTTTCAGTTATGTTGCTGGAATACATGTATATGATTCAGCATAGTAATTCTGAACATTCTAAAACAAGTATTTCTGATGTTTTAAATTATTTTTATTTTTATTTTTATTTTTTTAGGAGGTGCCGGGAACTGAACTCAGGACCTCGTACATGCGAAGCAGGCACTCAGCCACTGAGCTATACCCGCTCCACTCTGTTACTTCTTAATACTTCTGATTTTAGGAATATACATAAAGTAAAATGTAGTATGTTAGTTAAGACACAATATAAAACATTATTTTATTTTGTATTTCTTATTATCTTTGGCAGAAGCAAAATCTAGATCCAGCTCCAAAAATGAATTTTATAAATTTGACCCAATTACTATACTATATGAGAAATTGCAATGATTTCTAAGCAGAGGAAGGACATTCCCTTTAAAAACCACAACTATGGCAATGCCTCCATCCTCCAGTATTAGGTAACCCATCATTCCTGACTCCATTTATTGAATCCTGCAGTTCTAAAACTAAGCAAATTTAATTGAAAGGCACAATATAAGACTTAGGCATCTTATTCAAAATGTGGGCAATATTTATTAATGATCAAAATATAAAGAAGGATAACAGGAAGATGGGAAGAGGGAGAAAAAAGCTCAGAGACTCTTCACCTAAAATATATCCATCTATCTCACTGTGCTAACATCTGTACAAGTCATGGGGCAGGGAAAGAATACGTACAAATGTGTGCTTTTCACACTCTCTCTTGCAAGCAAAGGTCAAAGCAGGATTTGCAATGATGCTTCTGGTAGGATGATTTTAATTGACTTTTAAAGTTGCTTAAAGTTATTTCTATCAAATAGATGAATTTAAGAAACCATGCTATTACATAATAAAACAATTTAAAAGAAAAATAAACATGTTCTCTTCACATACTGAGCGTGATCTATCATATTATGAATTTCATTTTTATGTTTTTATCAGGGATAATTTTGAACATATGCAAAAAGTAAACAAAATAATATAATGAGCACACAGAGCCATAATACGAGCTTCAAAAACCATCCGCCTATGGCCATTGGCTTCATCCCCACCGCATCCCTTTTTCCTACCCTCCTATTCATTTTTAATCAAATCCCAGATATCATGTAGTTTTATCTGTAAATACTTCAGAATGTATTTCTAAAGGTGTGGATTCTTTTTTTGTGTGTAATTAGAGATGCTGTAAATTTGCATTAAATTATGCATAAAATACAGTGTTCCCATATACCACCCTATTATTAATAACTTTCACTGGTGTCATACATTTGTAACAACTGATGAAAGCACATTTTCATAATTTACTATTAACTATATTTCATGGTTTAAATTAAGGTTCACTGCTTGCATTGTTCCACGATTTTTTAAAATATTTTATTCCAGTAAAATATATACAACCTAAAATTTCCCCTTTTCATCACATTCAAAAATATAATTCAGTGGTGTTAAAAATGTTCAAAATGTTGTGCTACCACCACCCCATCAATACCTTTCCATCTTCTCAAATAGACATTCTATACCTTTCAAGCCTTAAGGCCACCCCATCCTCTGGTTACCTATATTCTAGATTCTGACTCTATAAGTTTGTTTATTCTAATTGTTTCAAATCAGTGAAATTACAGCTTATTTCACTCAACATGATATCTTCAAGGTTCATCCATGTTGTCACATGTATCGGAACTTCATTGCTTCTTACAGCTGAATGAAGTTCCACTGTACGTATATATCTCATCTTGTTTGTCCATTCTTTTGTTGATGGACACTTGGGGTACTTCCATCTTTTGGCAATTGTTAATAATGCCACTATGAGCATCAGTGTGCAAATATCTGCCTGAGCCCCTTTGGGGTATATACCTAGAAGTGAGATTGTTGGGTCACATGGTAAGTTTATACTCAACTTCCTGAGGAACTGCCAAACTGTCCTCCACAGTGGCTGCATACATTCCCACCAGCAATGAATGAGTGTCCCTATTTCTCCACATCCTCTCCAATACTTGTAAATTTCCAGGTTTTTGTTAAATAGTAGCCATTCTAGTGGATGTGAAATGGTATCTTGTAGTGTTGACTTGCATTTCCCTGGTGGCTAAGGATATTGAGCATCTATTCTTGTGCTTTATGGTCATTTGTATACCTTGTTTTGATAAATGTCTATTCAAGTCTATTGCCCATTTCTTAATTAGGTTGTTTTTCTTTTTGTTGTTGAGTTGAAGGAACTCTTTACATATTCTGGATATTAAACTCTTATCATATATGTGGCATCCAAACATTTTATCCCATTGTGTAGGTTGTCGTTTTACTTTCATGATAATGGTAGGGGTCCACTTTAAGTTTTTGCATATGGATATCCAGTTTTCCCAGCACCATTTATTGAAGAGAATATTCTTTCCCAATTGAGTAGAGTTTGCCCCCTTGTCAAAAATCGGTTCGCCATAAATTTGAGGGTTGATTTCTGAACTCTCAATTCAATTCCATTGGTCTAGATGTCTGTCCTTGTACGAGAGCCATGCTGTTACAATTATTGTGGCTTTGAAATAACTTTTAAGATCAGAAGTGTGAGTCCTCTAACTCAACCAACTATTTCTCCTTTCAAATCTATCAGTATTTGCTTCATATATTTGGGGTCTTTGCTGTTAAGTGCATATATATTTATATGCATATATTCATAAAGCATATATTCATAATATATATAATTGTTATGTCTCCTTGTTGAATTGTTCCCTTTACTAACCTTCTTGTCCCTCCTAAGAGTTTTAAACTTAAAGTCTATTTTATCTGATGTTAGTATAGCTAACCAAGCTCTCTTTTGGTTACTACTTGCATGGTGTTCTTTTTGCTATTCTTTCATTTTCAAGATACTTATGTCTTTGAATTTAAGGTGAGTCTCTTGTAAGCAGCATATAGTTGCCACGCTATTTTTTTAATCCACTCTGCCATTTGACAGGAGAGTTTAATCCACTGACATTTATAGGACATTGAATGTCTCCTCCACTTCCCAGGAAACGAACTTCTCCCTTTCCCAGGTCTCCCACTACAGGACTTAAAGTCCTGGGCCATCTGCCTCAATTGATTCTTACACTGATTTTTCCCCTGGAGAGCAAATTCTGGGAGGTGAGGCACTTGAGAGGGGAGTTTCCCAAGTTGGTCTTTCCCAGAAGCAATAAGGCCAGGGATCCACAAAGAGAGCGCTGGCCAGCTCCATACTGCCCTGGGAAGGGGCTGGGGAATGAGTCAGGAAAGGTGACTGAGCTTCTTCCGTGTCTCCCCAAAGCTGTGGCCTCAGCACCTGCCCTTCAAATGTTCTCCACAGCTCTGAGGAGGCGTAAGTCTTGAAGTCTCCTCCACTGCCTTTGTCCAGGGCAAGTCGGAACAATGGCTCCGTCAGAGCTCCCGCCATCTGAAGTAGCTACTCAAGAGCAGTGCTCAACAATCAGACCACAGACCCTCCCCCAAACTTAGGAAGTAGGTTTTTATTTCCCCTCTGGCACCAGCAAGCTAGGCCAGAACCAGACCAGACCCGCCAGCTGTCTGCTGCAAGAGAGGGGGTTGAGCGATGGAAGCCAGTGTGGACAGAGCAATTCATTAGTATTGACTGCAGTTTACAGGCTCCGCCTCCCGCTTTTCCCTGGGTGCCGCACAGTGCTCTACTGGACCACAGAGTTTCAAGTAGTTGATCAGACAGGTCCTGCCTCTTTAATAGCTGTTCTGGTGGAGGGGCTGGTTCCTGGAGCTTCCTCCTTGGTCATCTTCCCACAATTTTCCAGCTTCCTTCTTTTAACATAATGTTATCATGCCTTAAAAAAATTAACAATGATTCCCAAATATCATACAAAAATCAAAGTTCAAACGGTCTCATAAATGTCATAAATATTTTAAAATCACAATCTAAATAAAATCATCACATGGTAGATGGTTAAACTATAATGTCCCTTTCTATCTTTTGTTTTTCTTGTAATCTCTTTGTTGACAAAACCAGATGGATTGTTCTGAAGTGTTTCTTGTTTCCTGCACTATGTATCGCGCAGACTGCATCCTCATGGTCTAGTGTAACATGTTTCTCTATTCTTAGTATTCCCAATAAGTCAGTAGAGGGATTGAGAGGCAAGATAAATTTTGATTTTGAGTGCAGGGAGCAAAACTACTTTATAGGAGGTATTTTTATATAACACAATATATATTATAAATATATAGTTAAATAAATAGATAAAACTAAAATATATAATATATAAAACATGCAATGAAAACCTGTAATTATATAAATGCAATATGGGCATGTTAATGAAGTTAGAAACCAGAGAAGAACCAGACAAGAACAAACTCATATTACTTTATTGCACCAAGTTTTAGAACACTGATCACCTTCTCAAGAGTTCTGCGTTTCATAGCAACATTATTAAAGGACCATTTTAATTAATTAATTTATTTATTTATTTTACTTTGGCTTTCCTGGTTATAATGCTCAACGGATTTCACCACTGAGAATTTAAGGCAATTTCAAGACGGAAATTCAATTTAAATTCAAAACATAATCCTAGGACAATAATTTATTATCATGGATGGCAAAGGCAGAGGAAGATTGAGTTCAATGTCACAAATGGAGAGGCAACCAGTTTTGCCAACAAATAAGTTGCAAGAAAAGAAATGATGGAAGGGGATCCTATTGCTTCTCCCAGAATCAGACACTGATGCAAGGACTTGGCTACTCCTAGGTGATTCCACAATGTGCTCACAGAGGAGAGGAGAAGTGAGACAGGGGAGGGAAGAAAGGCAGTGGAGGGTGCTCCAATGAGCTGGTTACTCGCTGGGCGCTTGGGCTCAATCCTAGAGGGGAGCTCTGGAGGCGGAACTCGCTTCGGAAGGACAGGAAACTTAGGGCATTGATCAAACAACTCTCATCTGTAATCCTGTTGACTGTTCCCTCTGGAAAACACTTGTCCTTCAATTGTCAAGACAATATTCTCCCAGTTTTCTCCCTACATCTCCCTATGACCCTTCACCAAGAGGCTGGCCCGTTCCCATCATATGCCTTAGAAGTTTCTATTTATTAGGAACAGGTTTGTTTGCGTGTTTCTCTCTGCACACGGTCATACTCTCCCTTGTCTTCAATAGTTGCCACGTGCTGATGATATACTTCTCTCTACCAAGCTCCAAATTCATTTTCTCCACTGTATCCTGACATCTCCAACTAAATATTCTGCAAGATCCTCAAACAAGGCATGCTTAAAAACAAATTCACTATCTTTCTCTCTTCATCACTACATCTGAACAGCAGTTAAAATACAATAAAACTAAACTTATATATAAAAGAGATTTTTCTTTCCTAATTCTCCATTCAATTTATGGATCCACCATCCACCTGGTTACCCAAACTAGACCCCTCCAAATCTTTCATTTCTTCCTCTTCCTTACTGTCCATATTAAATTTGTCAACAATACTATCAATTCCATCCATCTCTTTCATCGCACCCACATAGTCCTATTATTACAGATTCTGAACTACGTTCTCAACCCTAGAGTAATCTTTACTCTCTCCAGATTCCAGTGATCCTCCGTGCCGCTGCCAGATTAGTCTGTTTAAAGGAGAAGGGCTTAGCCCATCCGGCTCAACCCCATAACCTCCCCTCACTGCTCACTGCGGTCCACCTATATTTGCCATTCCCCAAAGGAGCAAAATGCCCCTCTCATTTAGAGCTTTGACGCTTTTGCATAAAATTGACTTTCCTCAAGGCCTGGACCAAATTTCACTTTCTCTGTGCTTCCTTCCTCATCTCTGCTCCGTCTGTTCTCAAACGCCTGCAAACCACGCAGGTTCCTCCCGAGGCCTCCTCAGCACGTGCTCACAACACTGGAACTTCAGTCACCCCGTTGTCGGAGGCAGTTGTTGCAGACAGACAGCCTCCCTGTGGCCTTCTGAGCTCATCATCCACGTGAACAGCCCGGGAACACAACACACTGCCTGGCACACATTTTGCCCACAATAGGCATTTTTTAATTAAACAGACAAAAACGTACATTCCCATGTGTGATACTGAACTCATCAGATGCGCCAAATATGTGAATGCCTTCTGCATTTGAGTGTTTGCATATTTATCATGAGTATCCACAGACAAAAAAAACCATCGTAGAAATATACTATGCAGTACAGGCAAGCAGGTGCACACACACTCAGAACACGTAAATGGATGAAGTCCAAATAGCTTGATATTGACATAGACAAGAACAAAATGTAAAGAATAAAGGAACAACATTCCCACATACTGCCTTCCTGAATATACGAAGGAAAAAAATTAATATTAGGACTAATGATGGCAGAACCTTTCCTTCTAACATATGTATTAAATACGGACAGGAGTAAAGAAGGACCTACTAAGCAGGCAAGAAATCCACACCTTGGTCATGTTGTAGGCAAACTGTATTCTTAAGGTCATTTCTCTGTTTAAAAAAATTAACATTTTCCTCCAAGTTTATTCAACAATAACTTTAATAATCATGGCATTGATAGCATGGCAGAAAAAGGACATTTTACTCCAGAAACTGATGCTTTAAAACATCACATATTCCTTTTCAAGCTTTCTATATCATGATTCAATATGCTTGAGACTCTCAACTGCTTGCTAAAGTAAATCCTTAGCTCTGGCTGAGTAATAGTCTGTAAGAGCAGGAAAGAGTCCTGAATTAAAATTTTCTTCTCTCCAGTAATACTGCATTAAGTATGGAATCATATTATTGAATTAGGTAGAGACTCTGTTTTATTTTAAGCTTGAAACTTATGGCAATTCTCTTGAGTACCCCACCTAGTGCCATGAAGAATATATTTGAGGCTTTTGCTAAAAAAACATCTTTGGATTTGTTTTCTGTGGTTTTAAAATCAGAATTGCAAAACTCCACCTTGGTCGTGCATGTGGAAGAACAAGCCCTATAGAACCTATTAAGATTTAAAGGCAAAAAAATAAAATACAGCATTAAAAGTATATAAGGAAAATAAAAGGTGATCATTTTTATGTTGGGAGGGAAATTCTTGATTCAATAAATATGACACAAATGCAAAGAACTACAAGTTAAAAATTGAGAAGATTTAGGAATCCAAAAATACATTTAGTAACTAATTAAGAAAGAAACAAATAAGGAAATTTCTCCAACTTATTTTATGATGCTGTATTATCTTGATATTAAAACTGAACAAAGTACAAGAAATAATACTTCTAAGCCCATCCTACTTGTTAATATAAAAGCAAAGCAAAATATTATCAAGCAGATTTCAGCAACGAGCAAGTACGGTTTATTCCAGTAATGTAGCTGCCATTTAAAAAACATAAAAATCTATCAATTTAATTAATGACATTAACATATGAGAGTAGAAAAGCTTGTTTAAATATATGTAGAAAAGTCATTTGACAAAATTTAACACCTATTCATGATTTTTCTAACCTTAGCAAATCAGGTATAGAAGGGAATTTCCTTAACCTGTTTAAAAGCCTGAAGTAGTCATCATGCTAAATGGTCAAATTTTGGAAGCATTCTGTCTAAGATCAGGGAAACGATATGAGTCCAGACTGATCTACCTTTATGCAGAACTGTACCTGAGTTCCAGAATAATTCAAAAATACAAGAAAATTAATTAAACGGTAAAAAAGGCTTAGGGAAAAAACAAATGTGTAATTATGTATAAATTATATGATTACTACTTTTCTATATTGAAAACCCAAGAGAATCTTCACAAAAACTGTTAGAACTCAGAAAAGGGTTGAACAACATTACTGGTTGCAAGATCAATATACTAAGATTCACCAGCAATATTATACACTAGAATGGCCAATTTAAAAAGACAATAAACAAAGTGATTTTAAGCTCCATAAAAGAAAAATAACAAAGCTCCTAGAATAAATTTTTAAAATGCAGTTCAAGATCTTCATAAAGAAAAATTACGTTAATAAATGTTGCTGCGGCTATTAGCTTTCTACAACCAAATTGAGGTAATTAAGTTCTTATCTCATACCAAACCATATATATATTTTTTTCAAATTCCACGAGGATTAAAGCCTTTATTGTAAAAAAATAAAAATTTGATGTGTCTGGAAGAAACCATTGGAGACTATCTTTATGGAATAAGGATAGGGATGGGTTTCTTAAGTATTTGCAAAAACAAAACATAAAAAAAGACTAATAAAAATAGACCACATGGTTATGGCCATTATCAGTTATGACATAGTTCCATATGTCAAAAGATACCAAAAGCAGACTTAAAAGACAGTTGGAGGCCCACCTCCCACATGAGAGGTCCCGGGTTCAGTTCCTGGT
>JAQZBX010063346.1:0-16714 GCA_029593785.1 Cabassous unicinctus | reverse complement strand
GTTGAAATCACTTCCCCTTTTAAGCCATTCAACTGATTGGATAAAAGCGCCACCCATTGATGATGTAATCTCCCTGATTGATGCAGATGTAATCAGCCATCCACACAGTAAACTCACTGGTGATTGAAGTCCATAAATGCTCTTGTATTACAATTAGCCCAGTGGTGTTGGAACAAACACCTGGACACAATTACCTGGCGAGTTGACACATTAGCCTAACCATTACAAGCTGTGTGCCATCAGGCCCATAAGCGGGTAAGCTTCCCAGGCCCTGCCGAGCCACACAGCAAGATGATGACGAAACAGGAGAGTGACACAAGGGAGAGCCAAGATGAGACGCGCCGAAAAACCAGGAACCAAGGTGGCGCAGGTGGTAGGACGCCTCTCTCCCACATCGGAGGTTCCCAGGATCATATGCTGGTGAAGACAAGGAGGAAAAGGATGAGAAGAAGGGACAGGAAACAGACACAGAGAATTGCCTAGCGAGTGGACACAAAAACAGCAAAAAATGGGGGGGGGGTGGTAAAAAATGGATAAAAGTAAATTAATTAATTAATTAATTAATTTAAAAAGAAGAGCTGGGGAAGATGATGAGCAAAAATGAAGAGCAAGACCGATGGCTAGGAGAGGCGAGAACCACACACTAAAAGGCCAGGAATCCAGGGCAGAATTATTTGGGTCCGTACCTGAAAAATGGAAGGGCAATGCTGGGAGGCTGCCATCTTTGCTCACCTAGGGGAGCCAGCGTGGGGATGGGCTGAAAACCAGTAACTTGCAGACACCGTGGATTAGAGATAAAAGATGAAGGAAAAAGAGAAGGGGAGGGGAAAACGAAGATGGTGAAAGACAAGGAGAGAAAGGGAAAGAGGGACCATATAAGACATTGCAATCAGAGTTGGCAAAATGTGGTCCAAGCAGGTAATATCTTTCCTAGAAAGTTCCCTTCTGTGGCAGTTTGGTATTGCTTATGAATTCTGGAAATAGATATTGAGTTGTGTTTGTAAACTGGTCTGTGCCTCTGGGCATATTAGATTGTATTAGATTCAAAGGTTTCACTTTTACTTTATTAAATCAAGCTTAGGGCTTTTATTTCACCATGTTTTTAGGGCGACTCGGTTTGAGATTCTGCCCTCCCCCTTTATGGGCTATATAAACAGATGCTCAATTAAAGACAGGGAAGTAAGTACACAGAGAACACAGAGAGTTTAGTTTTGGACATTGGAGCCCCGGGCAGAGAGCTGCGCTGTTCACCTGATAGTTTACAGCTAGCCTTGTGAAGAGAACAGAGCAGCTGAGCCTGGAGAGAAATGAGCCCTGGAAAGAGAGACAAGCCTTCTGCCAGCCTACAGCTGAGATCAGAAGAAGCTGGGACCACGGAGCCTTAAGAGGAAAGAGGAAGGCTGAACCCTCACAGACATCGCCCACCATCTTGCGTCAACATGTGGCAAATGACATTGGGTGAGAAAGTACCTCTTAAGTAACCTTGAGTTCAACTCTTTAGGGCCTTGTGACTGTAAGCTTCTACCCCAAATAAATACCCTTTATAAAAGCCAACAGATTCTGGTACTTTGCATCAGCACCGCTTATGGCTGACTAATACACTTTTCTTCTAATAACAAAACAAAATCGGGGGAGCGGATGTGGCTCAAGTGGTTGAGCACTCATCTCCCACATGGGAGGTCCCAGGTTCGGTTCCTGGTGCTTCCTGAAAAAAGAAAAACAAACAACAAGCAAAACAAATAAAAATCCAAGTCAAGGAAGCCGATATGGCTCAGTGGCTGAGCGCCTGCTTCCCATGTACGAGGTCCAGTCCAGGCCCCAGTACCTCAAAAAAAAAAAAATCACTACCAAAATCTAGAAAATGATCGAGGCAATCCTCATGAAACAAATAAGGGGAGAAGGGTTCATAAGATCAGAATTCACAAGCCAGCAACCTTTGGTCTAGATTCTGGGAAGTAAATTTGCATTGCTCATGGTGGCTTTACTAATTCCCCATTGAACTCTCTACCAACAGATATTTAAAAACTAAACCCTTAGCCTGGCACAAACTGGAGAGGGAGGCAGCGGAATCTACATACCTGCCTCAGCGACTCTGAGAGTCCAGTTTGCAGGCGTTCTCCTAAGTGTTCTGGGTAAAGCAGGATAAGGTCTGGAAGTGAGACGGATAAGGAAACCCCTGCCCCTCGGACACTGTCCTGGGTGGCAGCGAACGCACCCCGAAGTGAGAGAGGACAGAGGTGAGTGGTCTCCTTTCCCAGAGACACTAGCGTCAGCCTCAGTCCTCGTCTACCTGACTCATCAGCAGTATCTGACCCACCTGTCCGCTCCCTCCTTGAAGCATTTCTTGTTCTTGGACCCAGAACCCTAACCCTCTTCCTTTACTCCTGGCTGCTCTTTCTGAGAGTCTTTTTTTTTTTTCTTAATGGACCATTTCAAATATGTATAAAAGTAGAGAGGTGTATTAGTCAGCCAAAGGGGTGCTAAAGTGAAATACCAAAAGTGGGTTGGTCTTTATAAAGGGTATTTATTTTGGAGTAGAAGTCCACAGTTACCAGGCCATAAAGCGTAAGTTTCTTCTCTCACCAAAGTCCATTGTCACGTGTTGGAGCAAGACAGCTGCCGACATTTGCCAGGGTTCAGGCTTCTTGGGTTCCTCTCTTCCCGGGGCTGCGTTTCTCTCCGGGCTTAGCTCCTGTTTCCTCCACAAGGTCAGCTGTAGACTCAGGTAAACGTCTCACTTCTCTTCTCCAGAGACATTCTCTCCAACATCAAAACTCCAACATCAAAACTGCTTCTCAAAAACTGCTTCAACTCTGTTCTTGCCATGCCTTTTATATTTGATTCCCCACCCACCAAGGGGTGGGGCTCAACACCCTACTGATGTGGCCCAGTCAATGCCCTAATCATAACTTAATCATGCCCAGATTAACAGATCAGTTTACAAACATGATCCAATTATATTTTTGGAATTCATAATTACATCAAATTGCCAAACGGCTACAAGAGGCTACTACAGTGGAGCCCCATGTGCCCATCATCAAGCTTCAACAATGACCAACTTGTGGCCGATATCGTTTGCCCTGGTCCCCCACCCATTTTCCTGCTCCCTGCAGATTACTTTGAAGACAATCCCGGTTGGTTTATCAAAACTGTATTTCAATGTGCATCTCTGAAACTTTTTAAAAAAATAATCTCAATTCCATCAATCACCCTCTAAAAAAAAAATCAACAATAACTCCTTAATAGCATCAAAAAACTAGTCACTGTTCACATTTCCCCAATTGTCATATATTCCTTTTTTTATGGTTTATTTGTTTGATTAGGATTTAAAGAAGGTTCACACATTGCTATTGCCTAATATATCTCTTAAATGTCTTTTAATTTATAGATCTGCCCTCCAAGTCTTTTTTTTTTCCTTTCAATTTTTCTGTTGAAGAAATTAGATTGTTTATTCTACAAAATTTCCCATGGTCTGGATTTTACTGATTACATTCTTTGGTTTCTTTAGCATATTACTCTGTCCCTTGTATTTCCTCTAAATTGGTCATTCGATCTGGACATTTGATCAGATTCAGGTTACACTTTTTGGCCAGACTTTATAGGTGGTGTTGAAAGTATGTAATGTATGGTTGAGTCTTTTTATAATGTTAGAAACCATTGATGATCATTGCCCAATGATTAATTCCATTAAATCAGTAGAGAGTGGCCAATGGTGATATTCTAATTCACCACTCCTCTTTCATTTACTATTTGTAACACTTCCATAGAGGGAAACTTCTTTCATCAGCTATCTGGTGCAGTTCACGTAAGAAAGTCAGCCTGCCTGGTTCACCCTGGCAGCATTACCTGCTAGCTATGCAACCATGGGCAGGTCATTGAATCTTTCTCAACATGTTTTCCCATCTATAAAATGGGAATGGCAATATTAACTCACAGAATAGTTGTAAAGATTAAAGGAAATTATATGTGCAAAATTCTTGACATGTAAGCATTTCATGTAAGTGAACTACTATCCTTATTTTTTGTTGTTAGACGATTATTGTAACCAATACAAGAAAACACATCACAAGGGTTCTGAATGGGGTTTGGCCTTTTATCACTGGTCATTACTACAAACTTATTGCCGCCACCAGTAGAGTGGTTCCCAAGGAGCAGAGCCAACCCACTGAGTAGTGCTCTTTCCTGATGCTTATCACAGCAATCAACAACAATCTACTGTGCCAAGAGGCCCCTGTCTTACTTTGCCAGGCCGCTATGACAAATACCACACAGTGGATTGGCTTTAAAAACAGGAATTTATTGGCTCATGGTTTTGAGACTAAGAGGGGTTCAAAATCAAGATCTTGGCAAGTCTTGCTTTCTTCCCAAAGATGTAATGTTCTGGTGCTGGCTGCAAGCAATTCTTGGGGTTCCTTGGCATCACTGTCACATGGTGATATCCTCTCCTTTGGCTTCTGTGACTTCCAGGTTCTCTTTTTTTTTTTTTTTTTAAGATTTATTTTATTTATTTATTTCCCTCCCCCATTCCCCCTCACCCCCCATTGTTTTGTGCTCACTGTCTGCTCTTTGTGTCCATTCGCTGTGTATTCTTCTGTGTCTGCTTGTCTTCTCTTTAGGCAGCACCAGGAACTGATCCCGGGACCTTCTGGAGTGGGAGAGAGGTGCTCAATCTCTTGTGCCACCTCAGCTCCCTGATCTGCTATGTCTCTTATTGTTTTTCCTCTGTGTCTCTTTTTTCTTTTTGCGTCATCTTGCTGTGCCAACTCTCCACACGGGCCAGCACTCCTGCATGGGTCAGCACTCCTGCACAGGCCAGCACTCCGCACGGGCCAGCTTACCTTCACCAGGGGGCTCTGGGAATCAGACCCTGGAACTCCTATATGGTAGACAGGAGCCCAATTGCTTGAGCCACATCCACTTCCCCCAGGTTCTCTTTATAAAGTCTCCAATAATCAGATTAAGATCCACTGTCATTCAGTTGGGCTACACCTTAACTAAAAATAACATCTTCAAGAGGTCTTATTTACAATGGGTCCACACCCACAGGAATGCAGATTGCCACAGCCCACAGGACTCAGTGATGGGAATCAGAGCAAGGCAATGGCCAGTGTCATCCGGGGCCTGAGCAGTCCGGCATCTTCCCAGGAGGAGCTTCAGGAGGGAGAAAGGATTAAACGGTGCCCTTTTAGCAATAGCTCTGGTCCCAAATGCCCTTTCTTTGGAAACTCCTATTAGAAATACATTTACTTTTCCTCTGATTTGGCAAGTCAATAAATTAATTTAACCCTATTGTCAGAACAGTTGATCGCTCATTTATGATGATGAGAATTTTATAAGGTTTGGTTAAAAAAACAACAACTCAGGCATATTTAGGGCCTAAATGCATTTGCCTCAAAATTGGCTCTGAGTTTGATTTCTGTATTTCCGTGAATATTAAATATTTATATTGCCTCTTGCATCCTCTTAAGGGTCTCCACTTAACTGAGGATCCTGGAGGCTTTGGTAGAAGTTATAAAAATAAGCAGCTGTTGGTGATTTAATCTATTTCTATTGTAAAGGTAAAATCTTTTAGTTGAGTTTCTGAGTTTTTAGAAAAAGTCTGTGCTCTGCAGACTTTTTTCAGGAAAAGACTGGGGCAGTTAGTGTGGTCTCTAGAGAGACAATATTCCCGAGGGGCATAACCTGTGGCTTTTCTCCTTTGGAAGGCTAGGAATAAAATGCTGCAGTTTCCTTAGTAGGTGCTCCTGTTAAAAGCTTGGACCCTGGGTCAGGCTAAACACTAACAACTGTTTAACCCTCAGAAGGCTACTTTACCTCTCTGAGCTGCCGTTTCCTTTTCTGCTAAATGCAATAATAAAACTACCTACCAAAAGGAGTCGTTGTGAGGATTAAATGAGGTCATGCAGGTAAAGCACTGAGCACAGGGCCTGGCAAAATTCAAGGACTCAAAAACTGTTAGCTATTGTAGCCGTTTGGCAATTTGATGTAATTAGGAATTCCAAAAATATAATTGGATCTTGCTTGTAAACTGATCTGTTAATCTGGGCATGATTAAGTTATGATTAGGGCATTGACTGGGCCACATCAGTAGGGTGTTGAGCCCCACCCCTTGGTGGGTGGGGCAAGAAAATATAAAAGGCATCACAAAGAACAGAGTAACAGCAGTTTTTGAGAAGCAGTTTTGATGTTGGAGAGAAGTCCTCAGGAAAAGAGCAGTGAGCCATTAATCTGATAGTCTGCAGGTGACCTTGTGGAGGAACCAGAAGAGCTAACCCCGGAGAGAAACACAGCCCCAGGAAGAGAGGAACCCAAGAAGCCTGAACCCTGGCAAACGTCGGCAACTGTCTTCCTCTAACACGTGGCAATGGACTTTGGTGAGAGAAGAAACTTAATGCTTTATGGCCTGGTATCTGTGGACTTCTACCCCAAATAAATACCCTTTATAAAGACCAACCCATTTTTGGTATTTCACATTAGCACCCCTTTGGCTGACTAATACAGCTATTATCATTATTATTGTTATTACCAGATGCTGGCCCTGGCTGGCCAGGTGTTACATCACAGATTTTTTTGTCCCTCTACTCTCCCATGGCTCCCTCATCTGTTTGCTCGTTGTTTTTGCTCATTGTCTGCTTGTTGTCTGTTTTATTTTTTCTTTAGGAGTCACCAGGAACCAAACCCAGGACCTCCCATGTGGAGGCAGGCACTCAACTGCTTGAGCCACATCTGCTCCCTGCTCGTTTGTTTTTGCTCATCTGCTCGCTGTTTTTTCCCGTTGTCTGCTCATTGTTTTTGCTCGTTGTCTGCTTGTTGTTTTTTTTTTAAGATTTATTTATTTATTTATCCCCCCCTTGCTGCTTGTGTTTACTGTGTCCATTTGCTGTGTGTTTTTTCTGTGTCTGCTTATCTCCCCCTTGCTGTGAGGTCTTGCTGCATCAGCCCCCGTGCAGCGCGGGCCGGCCTGCCCTCACAAGGAGGCCCCGGAAAGCGAACCCGGGGCCTCCCATATGGTAAACGGGAGCTCTATCGATTGAGCCACACCCACTTCCCATGCTTGTTGTTTTTTGCTCAATGTCTCCTCATTGTCCGCTCATTGTTTGTCTTCTTTAGGAGGCACCGAAAACTGAACTTGGGACTTCCCATGTGAGAGGCAGGTGCTCAACTGCTTGAGCCATATCCATACCACATCACAGTTTTTAATTAAAACAATATTCAGTTGAATAATATTACTCAGCAAAAAAAGGAGCAAACTCTTGGATGGACCTTAAGGGCATTATGCTATGTGAAAAAAAGCCAATCTTAAAAGACCACATACTCTATGATTCCATTTATGTAACATCCTCTAAGTGACAAAATTATAGAGATGGAGAATGAATTAGTGGTTGCCAGGGGTTAGGGATGGTGGGAGGGATGGATGTGACTATGAAGGGGTGGTAAAGGAGAGAGCTCTGTGGTGATAGAATAGCTTTGCATCTTGGTATGTGATAAAATGGCATAGAACTATGCACACACATTGTGTGAATTTCATGGTTGATATTGTACTATATTTTGTATGATATAACCATTGGGGGGGGGAACTGGGTAATGGTACACAGGTCCTCTCTGTATTATCTTTATAACTTCCTATGAATCTATAGTTATTTGAAAAGAAAACTTCTTTAAAAGCAGTGTTTACATTATAAAATCCTAAACATAGCTCATAACTGGGCCATATAGTGTACTACACTTTCATTTCCTTTCTTGTGTGAAATATTCCCCTACATTTAAAAACTGACCATTTCATTTACTAGGCTTTGTTATTTACATAGTACTAATTCTCCCCAAACTCTGTCAGAACTATAAAATCCCCCTCAATATGGTCAAAAGCCTATTAGTTCTATTTTTTCTTGATGACATCCCTTCTGGAATACTCTGCCTTCCAGCTCAATCTGGACTTGCTGCTCTTTAGGTGGATTCTGTATCCATTTACATAGAAAAATACCTGGTAGTCTACATACCAGTGTCTTCAATGGTGGTTTTTACAAGGTGATTTGATTTCAGAAATATAGTTTATTTTTTCTTTTTCTTTATCTGTATTTTCTAATTTTGCTACTAGAAAACTAGCAGCTGTAACTTGTATACTTGTGCTATGCTATCATTATATCCCTTATAATGGAAAAAGGCAGGGTGGGTGGAAGCTACTGTTCAGAAGAAGAAGAAGAAAAAAAAAAGGTCTTGCTTTTTAACTGCTTGAGTACACTCACGGAATCCTGGGGAATATACAATCAGGACTGTACTCCTCCCCAACAGACAGTATTTTCAGGACGATAAGGAGGGTGGAAGAGTGGGCTGTTTATATCTTCATTTCAGCCCTCTCTTTGTGTTGGAGAGCAGGTCCCTAATCCTAAACTCTCGGGCAGTCACCATAAGACCACCTTTCATTCATGGAAACCACCCCACCTCCTGCCAACATCCTTTCGGTCCCACCCTCTCTCATTTCCCTCCTTCAAGCTCCTTGGGCATGTTTAACCCCTTTGTCCCCCTCCCCCACCCACTCTGGAAGCACTGCCTCTTCTTGTGTCCAGGCTTTAGCATAGGTTATTGGTCATTTTCAGTAAGTTTTAATCTTGCAGCTATATGGGGAGAGGGATGCAATGGAGCCTCAGATCCTTAAGTTGGAAGAAGGCAGGGAGAGGCCCTTGCAGAGATTTGGTCTCAGAATGGAGTATCTAAAAGACCAGCAGATCATCCTCATTGCTAAATTTACCCTCATTCTGATTTTCTCACTCCTTATCTCCTTCCCAGATTTGGATTGTTTTATGAAAAAGGGCTTTCTTTTAGGTGCCAGAAGAAAAGGGGGAGAGGAAATGTCATCAAACTTGGATAAAAGGGAGTGAAAAAGACATTTGGGGGGATGGAAGGGAGGAGGCAAGGGCCCCTCACATATGCAACAGGGATAAGCTCTGCAGGGCTCCCCGAGTCTGAAAATAAACCATGACTCTGCAGAGTGCCCCCTTTGGGGTCCAGGGGGCCTGTGAAGAGCTGAATCCACTGATTCCCACAGTTTCACCTTGAGGATGCTTGCTCACTCCTTGCAAAGTCATGTAGGTATGTGTGGAATCTCAGAAGTATGTGTATGTGCAACAAATCCTAAAGAATAGAGCTTTGAAATTCAGCCCATCAAGTTGAAATTTTGTCTCAGAAATTCTGAGGCAAACCCCACCAAACAAATCACAGAGCAATCGCAGTGATTTTCCATTGCAGATTTTCTGTGAGCAGATTTGCTGCCTTCTGATAAAAGGAAAACCTGTTTAACATGCCCCCCCAACTCTCTTGGCTGGCTTTGTTTTACATTCAAGAGCAAAATCATTAACAATATTTTAGGTAAGTCACACATTCTCTGTCTTCTAGAATCTCTCAAGGTAGTTGAGTACATTAAAAATACTTCCCAGGAACATTATAAGAAAAAACATCTCTAAAGTACAGCTTACCATATAATAGGATTTCTTTCCTATGCATATCCCATAATTCCTCTTAATAAAATGTCATGATTCAAAGTACGGAAATCCCTGGGAATCCCGTGGCACATTAAAGTGTTTTGAATTTGCTAATCTGTTGTAAGAAATAGCCTCTGTAGCCAATGTAAAAGACATATCAACCCTCCCCTCTATATCTGGTGTATTTTCTTAATTGCATAAAAGACCTGGGAAATTCTTAATTTAATCAAAATTATTCACCTTGGCAAGATATCCAGCAGTGACAGTTGAAAGCAAATCTATGTGTCTTCAAAAGGCAAGAAGAGCTGTAATTTTACTGTGGAGGCAGAATGTCTGGGTACAACTCCAAAATCGAATAATTAGAGGTAGAGACAGAGAGCAAATCTTTTCATCATAAGTTAAAAATTTATAGAGTCTGTGTACTAGGATTTCTCTGTCTCTCTTCTTTTCTTTTTGTTATGGTGTTTAGCCACTTGCATAGACAAATTGTTAATGAAAAAAAAATGGTTCTGCGGAAACATTCAGTTTTTAATTAAAAATCCCAGAAGTCACAGCCTTATGGGTAATGTATGAATCACAGGGAAGAGATGAGCTCTTCATTATTGCTTTAATTTTATTTTTGTGGCCAGAGGTTGTCTCTTTAATGAAGAGACAATGTTGCTAGCTCAAGAAACATTAGGCTTCCTTACCTTAGCCAACATTTTTAAGATGAAGCAGAATTCATTTCCTCACTCCTTCCCTTCCTTTTCTTCCTCCACACTCAGGAGCCTCTTGGATTCTCTGGGAAAGGGTTAATCTCCATTACTTTTTTTGAGTTTTACCAAAACTGATTATTTCCTGGTCACCCTTCTTTTTCTGGTTTGCTTTCATCTTATTTTTTCAAAGGATTTTTTTTTCTGTAAGAATTCACATAATAACTATAAAGAGTGGTCGTCTCTGGAATGTAGAAGTCTGGGGGAGGACAGGTGGGCAAGAGAGAGACTTAAAATTTGCTCCTTCATAGTACAAGCTTTTTTTTTTTTTTCCAGGAGGTACCAGGGATTGAATCCAGGACCTCATACATGGGAAGCAGGTGCTCAACCACTGAACTACACCCCGCCAAAATTTGCTCCCTTCAGTTCTATTAAAATTTTGTCTTACCATAAGCATATGTGACTTTCATAATTGAAAAAAATTTTTTTCAGATTACAAATCGTGTATGTTTATTGTAGATAATGTATCAAATTATCTACAATAATTTGACCCCCTGCTCCCGACACTTAGTCATCTTCTTTGGTTTCTCAAGTCACTTAGAGCGCATGTGTTTGCTTTCAAGTTTCTAAAGTTTTATTGACATACCTAATCTGCTGTTGTCTCCTCTCCTGTTCTTTAGCTTTATTAAGAGTTTGCCTTTTTGATCTTTTGAATGTCATTTTACAGATTTTTTCCAAGGGAGTAGAGATGAGTATAAGCATTGAACTTGCCATCTATAGGCGTGCCCACACACTGTTTTAAATACTTAAAATATTTTAATGACTGCGTAATAACTTTAGCATATAGATGTGTCATACTTTACTTAACCTTGAAGGTACATTTTCGCCTATGCTCTTTATTTCCTTAAGATAAAAATGCTAAACAGGGATTTGCTGGACCTAGGAATATGACCAATTTAAAGATTCCTTAGGTACTTCCACACTCTAAAAGGTCATCCATTTTGTATTCCACCACGAGTCTGCCGCCTCCCCTGCTGCTCTGCCTTCTCTTAGATCATCTCGCCTTGAAGAGCGGTTCTCGATTCTGTTTGATTTCACTTTTCTTTGACTGCTGTTCCCAACACGGCTCCCCAGGCCCTCAGGGAATTGGCTTCTTGTTCTGAACTCACCTAACCAGGATCAGAATGTACTCCCGAAACGTTCTTCAGGGCTCCCTTCCAACGAAGTTTTGCATTTTGCACTGCATTTGGACTGAATTTCCATTTTGGCTCCTCTCTGTAGGACACTTCATCAGGATTTTGGTCCTTTGCGTTTCAGCCTTGTTATCTCTGCAGCTTATGCTGTGGTAGTTTCTCTGTTCATCTGTTTGTTGGTGGAATGTATATTTGTGCCTTGGTCCCATCCGTTGGCATCTCAGAATCTCTTAGGCCAGGGCTTCTTAACCAGGGGTCTTTGAGCTTGAATTGAAATTCAAAAAAAACATTGTTCTTGTGGGGACGTGTTGGTGCAGGTGTGACATATTTATTAAATAACACACAGTATAGTGTGGGCTTAGTAAGGGGTCTGTGGTTTTCACCTGACTGGCAAAGTGGTTCATAGAACAAAAAACATTAAGAACCTTTGTTTTAGGCAATTGCAGGACTAAATCTGCTTGTGATTTTGTTGATCTATTCTCAGAAAAGAGGAAACTTGCTTAGAAACTAGACAAATTCTGTTTATAGATTTATTCTCTCTCACTAGAAATTTGCAGGGTAAAATTCTCAGGTTTTTCACTGTCTAAATGTATTGGCTTGTGTGTGTTTGGGGGATTGGGGAAGTCGAGGTTGGGCTTGCCCTCTCCTGGTTCCAGATGGCATGAGAATCCCTGAGGACATTTCTAGCCCACTCTTGACCCCAAATAAGGGCACAAGAATTTCCCACACGGTCAGGGGCCCTTTGGCCTTTCCTTCCATTTATTCTTCCAATAAAGAAAGCACCACTAATGCTGCACCCACCAAGGCCTGAAGCCACAAAAAACACAGCGCTGATTTTAGTTTTTAATGGTAACATCACAAAAGCCAAAAGATCGGGATTAGAGTCCATGGAATTTCTCCCTCTGCCTTCTTCTTGCTGTTATCTTTTTCTATTTCTGTCTTTCCCTCTTTTCTTTGTCTACCTATTTTTGGATGTGTCAGCTTGTCTATTTCTATTGTTCACTCTGCATATCTATTTCTTTCTCCTTTTCATTTTTCTGTCTCCTTATTTTGCCCTTATTTTCCCCTTCTTTCCCTCTTCTTTAACAGGCTACATTATAGAATTTTTCTATGATTTACTTTTCTGCTCTATGTATTGGATAGTTGTCCATTCCCAGTTTCTGTATTCCCAGTTTCTGTGAAGAGTTTTCCGTTCCCAATTTTAAAGGAAGATGAATGAAGTCTTTTTATATGTCTTTCTCTTTAAAACATAAACTACTTTTTTTTTTTTTTAAGATTTATTTATTTATTTATTTATCCCCCTCTTGCTGCTTGTGTTTTACTGTGTCCATTCGCTGTGTGTTTCCTCCGTGTCTGCCTATCTCCCCCTTGCTGTGAGGTCCTGCTGCATCAGCCCACTGGGCCGCGCAGGCTGGCCTGCCCTCACAAGGAGGTGCCTCCCATATGGTAAACGGGAGCTCTATCCATTGAGCCACACCCGCTTCCCGATAAACTACTTTTGAATTATTAGTCTCTTGGTTGAAGTTTTCCTCCTGCATATCCATATTGCCTGGTGGCAAGGTTTCTTGATCCAACTAAGAATTCCTTGGCTAAAGTTTCCAAATGCTACAACGATTCTGCTCTTTATTCCAGTCATGTCTATACATCCATATATCCCCCTTCTTCCTGCTCATTTAAAAATGTTTATTAACATACAAAATAAGATATGTTTTAAGTATAGATTAAAAAAAAAAAAAATAGCTAACACTTTTAGAAAGCCAGGCACTCGTCTAAGAATTTCACAGATAATCATATCCTCCAAGCTTCACTTTCTTGCTGAGGGCTTCCCTGGCTCCTCTATCTAAAATGCCAACCCCTTGACCCTTCCTTCCTCTTTTGCTTCATTTTCTCCTTAGTGCATATCCCTACCTAACATACTACATCTTTCACTATTTATCTCACTTTTTTTTTTTTTTTTTTGGAGGTACCGGGCTTGGGGATTGAACCTGGGACCTTGTACGTGGGAAGCCGGTGCTCAACCACTGAGCTACACTGGCTCCCATGGCCATAGGTTTTTGCTTTTTTTTAAACATTAAATTTTATTTATTTCTCCCCACCCCCTACCGCTTGTTCTCACTGTCTGCTTTCTGTGTCCATTCGCTGCATGTTTTCCTCTGTGTCTGCTTGTCTCCCTTTGTTGGGTCATCTTGCTGCTCCAGCACTCCACGGGCACGGGCCGGCAGCTCTCCGTGGGCATGGGCCGCCAGCTTTCTGCGGGCGTGGGCCAGCTTGCCCTCACCAGGAGGTCTTGGGAACCGAACCCAGGTCCTCCCATGTGGTAGACGGAGCCCAACCACTTGAGCTACATCCGCTTCCTACGGCCATAGATTTTTGTGTGCTTTGATCAATGCTTTATTGCCAGCGCCTAGAACGGTACCTGGCACACAGTAGGCCCTCAATATATATCTATTAAATAATCAAACACATTTAATCTTTACGACAATGCTGTAAGAGATCCAAGATTATTGTTCCCTTTTAAAGATGAGGAAACTGAGGTGCAGAGCAGCTGGGAACATGTTAATGTCACACAGCATGTAAGTGGCAGAGCTGGGATCCAAACCCCAGCCATCTGGTTCTGTAGTCGTTGTTCTTAACAGCTATTCAAAATGTAGCAACACCTAAGTATCCACTACCCACATTAATTTTTTCAAGAAAAAAAAAAAATCTATGTTTAAAAGAAAAAATTAGTTACAGAAACAGTTGAAGCCCTCTTTTTAGCCCTTCCCAGTTCTGTTCCCTTCCCGCCCTCCTCAGAAGTAACCGCCACCCTGAAGTTGTTATTTGTCCTCAGCCAGGGGGGAACATCGTGCCTGGAGGTGGTGGAGACCAGCTACAGAATTGAAAACTCCCCAAACCCATCTCTCTGGTCAAGTATTGACTGCTTTCGTTCCTTTCACTTTCCTATTATGTTTGTTTTGTTTTTTTTTTCCCCTTTTCTACTTACAGACACTCATTTTTCTAGCTGAAAATAGAAAGTCTTATCAGATTGGAATAACAGTCCTTCTTGCTGTAGTTTTTTTCCCCAAAGACTGGGTGAATTTGGGCCTCGTCAGAAAGCCATCTGCTGTGTACGCACAGACCTATTCAGAGCCAGAAAAAGAAAATGAAGGAGGGGGAAAACCCTGTCTTAGTCATTTTAAAACAAAGAGCTGTGGCTTGCTAACCACGCCTTTGACAGAGGCTGACCACAGGCAGGGAGGGAGCACTGACTGGGAGCGCACGGCCTGAGGAGCTCTGTCTTGTGTGCGGTGACCTTGCAGGCTTCACCACCAATAAAGACAAGAAGCTTAAAGAACAGGGGAGATAGAAGCAGATGTGCCTCAAGGAACTGGGCTCCCGTCTACCATATACGAGGTCCAGGGTTCGATTCCCAGGACCTCCTGGTGAAAAGCAAGCTGGCCCGTGCTGCGAGCTGGCCCATGGGGAGAGCTGGCCCACGCGGAGAGCTGGTGCAGCAAGATGATGCAACAAAAAGAGACACAGAAGAGAGACAATAAGAGACGCAGCAGACCAGGAAACTGAGGTGGCACAAGAGGTTGAGCAGCCTCTCTCCACTCTGGAAGGTCCCAGGATCGATTCCCGGTGCCACCTAAGGAGAAGACAAGCAGACACAGAAGAACACACAGAAAGCAGATAGCGAGTGCAAAACAATGAAGGGGAGAGGGGGGCATAAATAACTAAATAAACCTTTAAAGAACAGGGGGAGAAGGTTCCAGGCTAGCCCCTCTGAGTCCATGTCAGTTCCACGGAAAACACCCATTTGATTTGTGCTCTGCTACCAGTCTCCTCATGGCCACCCCCTTTACCAGTTCCGTTTACCAAATTGCTATATCTGTTGTGTGAGACCCCACCAGTCTTGGTTCAGGACTACCACGGAAAGATGGCCTGAAGTTTTCAGAGAGCAGCCGCATTCAATCCACGGGGCTCTTCTCGCTGCCTGAGGGAATGCTCAGGTTAGCTCTTGTAGACTAGCAGATGTTAAGACAAGGAGCTGCCCACTCCCAGGGTCTGCTGACATGCTTCACTCTTTATCTCCCCCAAGTCACTGCAGCAAAAAAATAAATTATGTCATAGAAGCCCAGATCCAAAATCAATTACTTTCACCTCCTTGAGAACATTTTAAGTACTTTTCTCTTTTACCAAATTGATTTTTAAAGTGTTTATTGTTCTATGAGTACAATAGCTTATTTGTAAAACATTCAAATAGTACATAAATATATAACTCAGAAAGTTAAAGATTTCTGTTATCCCACCTAAAAGATCATTGTTAACAGTTGGATGTATATGCTTCTGGAATGTTTTACTATTTCTGTAAATCTGTGTGCTTTACAGCACCCTCTACTTCCACAGTACTTTTCCATTTCACTCTAGTTACTGATTTTACGTTTGTCTTCCCTGCCAGAGCATAATCTCCATGAGGCCCTAGACCTGTCCATTCTCTCAAACCCCCAGTTCTAGCACTGGCACACAGCTGGCACTGAAAAAAACGTGTTGAATGAATGATTCTCACTCTGACCTTGTGAATCAGGCAGACAGGGTCTATGGCATGTGCATGACAATGAGACAGACTCAGAAATCATACATGACTTGTCCATGGCCACAGTTACTAAGCAGTGGAGCTGAATCTCAACAGGCCTTTTGACTCCAAATCAGGAGCTCTCTCCTTCAAAGAACATCCTCCTCTCAATAGCTGCTGGGACTCATGACCGTGTCCCCAACCAGAGGTTTAACTCAGTCCAACCTTCCCCGTGAAGCGCTGCTGTTTCACACTGAAGGAAAAACGCTGAATTCAGTTTTTTGACATTTTTGCGTTCGACGTAAATGAGGTGGAGAGGAAAGATTATCGTTCATTATTTCCGAAGATAAAGCAATGTTCAGGACATGACTTGGGGGGAGATGAGGTGGCTCAGGCAACTGAGTGCTTCTCTCCCACAGTGGAGGTCCTGGGATCGGTTCCCGGTGCCTCCTAAAGAAAAAAGCAGACACGGAAAGGGCGTGACTTGTGAGGTTGCTTGCTGAGGAAATTTCTCGAACATGGAGGTCAGTGCTGTTAGGCCCTGGTAACAGAACCCTGAGCCTCTCTGTTAACTCTTGGCTGCTGCAACGCCCAGCTCACGGCTCCCAGAGCTTCCAGGAGCTCCAGCAAGATTGTGTCACCACGGGGAGAGTCTAGGTCTGTGTGCTGGAGTGAGGGTCTACCCAGCCAGTCGCATGCAGAAGGAGATTTCAGTTCAAACACTCAAGGCTGGGGGAAGAGTAATGGAACAGCAGTCGTTCCAGAGGCTCTCAGACATGCTGCCCCTGGGAAGAGACC